>DWLR01003315.1:0-13716 GCA_018246295.1 Papilio alexanor hazarajatica | reverse complement strand
ATTTGAAATATTTAACTTAAATTTTTCGCTCTAGTTGTTACTTGCTCATGCATAGGATATTGAATATAGTTTGTATTTATATATAAAATAGAAACATGTTTAAGAAATATTTTGTGGAAATTTTTTAAATGTCAACATCAGTAGTAAAGACTTGATTTGCAATTGTTATGTGTTACTAAATCCACTCGTAACAAGGTCCGGGTTGAAGATGTACGAGCACAGACTGATAATAATGTTAAGCAATACATGCACATTTCATCTGCAACAGGCTGACATGTTAAGGAATCCTTGACACAAAATGACAACAAGAATTAAATAATGTATCAGACTAAATAAATATTTACATACTAAATCCTATAATACTCTCGACGCTTATAAACTTCTTTCTCTCTTTCTCATTGTCTAATCTTTCAGGTGCTTTAATAATTACATTTATTACAATGTCCGAATTCATACTTGTGCCAGTACTTAAGATTTCCAACACAACTTAAATTCTTCACTCTTGGATTTTAAACACCTCCTAAAGTAATTAATCGTACCATCCGAACGCTGATTTTAATGTCTGACCAATGTACTGAATTTTTCGCAAAGTATAAAACAAGCGTAGTAATGGTTCGATGCGCTCGGTCACTTTGTAGCCTGGCCGCCGGTTCTGCAAACTAGTAGTACTTTAGCACGGCACGCGTTCCTTGTTAACTTATTATTAAGTCACAATGAAGGCTGCATGTAAAACACGAGGTATCAAGGTAGGTTTCCATGAAACCGTTTGGGGACTACAAAGGAACAGGACAAGGCAAAAAACAATATAAAAAGTTGAAGAGTTTTATTAAACGCCCTAATCTCAGGAACTATTATTGAGGAGGCGTGGCGTGTGAAACAGCGGGGTACAGCTAGTAACGAATAATGCGGAACTTGGGCCATTCCTCTCACCAGCATTGCTGCTAGTTGCTTTGCGCGAATCGTTTACCTATCTCGTTTCATATTATATATTCTAAATGTACAACTTCATTGTATGCACGACCTTACCGGAGGCACAACAGTAGTGTAATAGACATTTTTATAAACTAAAAGAACACGAAATCTATCAGCGGCAACTCACTTTTGCCGTCTCACATGACCTGAAAATTAATTATACAATGAGTAAATGGCAAACCAACATTTTGCTAAACCATTCCATGCACGAACAACTTCATTGGCAGTTTGTTCATATTCTCCGACTTGGCGTTATTAAGTCCAGTTTGTGGTAATTGCAAAAACGATTGCACGCACAATCTGCCGTATGATCTGCTGTAATGTGCAATAAATCTACAAATGTATTATTACTTGGTTGTTTTTCCTCGAATTACATATAAAAGTCGACTACTTTTTCATCTGTTATGTAAAATTTATTTATGAAACTGTTCTGATTATTTGGTCCTTAGGCAATTATTTCTGGCTATTGACAACAAGTCTTGTACTTTGATTGTTTACTCGATTTGTTTTTTTTTTTTGTCCTAACCGTCCTCTTATATAATCATAGTAATGTCATTATTACACTGAATTTTAGCCTAAAATGCCATGTACCTACTCTTGATTTTTTTTTTAATTGGATCCCTGTTCACTTATGCGCCCTAGAACAGAGTTATCTAAACCGGCAATCTGATAGCGTCGCGATTGGTGCATAAACACTAGTTAATCATTAACAGAACAGTAATGGGAACAAGAGTTCCTATTATTGATCTATTGACAAAATTAAATCGCCGGAACCAAAAGATCCACCGTGAAATCTTTAATTATATTTTAATAATTCGAAATTTTGCCACACGAATCATTACAAAAACTTTCATTTTTCATTTAATAAGAATAATTTTCTATAAGTAACTACGATAGCCATCTTCGCGGCACTATTTTGCATAGTTTGCAAAAAGAGGACATTTAATGTTGATTGTTAAAAATATGTTCGTGTAACTTACACCAGTTTTTATACGAACCTAATATTTTTTATTGTATCAAAAAGACAAAGGCATATAAATATTGTGTAAATATTTGTTCCCTAAGTATCTGTACATCTCCTTGTATCATAGCTGCATTTGTGGTGACAGTTTGTAACTCTGCAATTCATTCTGCGAGTGAAGAGATTTAGGAAATTGTGTCATGTTTAATTATTAGAGGACTTCAATATCTGAGGATTAAGGTCCAAAGTTAATCCAGGATATTGAATTCGGAAAGCAGCTATTGCGCGTTTACGGACGTTCGTAATTTGTGTTTAAAATGTAATAATAAAATCAGATATTTATCTTTTTAAAATACATACAAATATAATATTAAATCTCAAGTAACAATGCTCGACGTTTTTGTATGGGAATATATCCCATTGTCAAATTTCTTAAGTTGTCTTCGTTTAAAATTAAAATAAAAACGATTAAATCTTCACAATATCTTTCTGGTTACTGCACAGTAGACAAGTCACATCCTATTTATTTATACTTATTACAGTTGTACATCCTATGGTTTTAACTTATGATTTACATAGAGTTAAGATGCAGGTATTATTAAAAACTGTGTTTCACTGTTTCAATTTTCTTCTGTTGTGCTACTTAAGTTGGTATGGGTGGTACCGTGATTGTGCAGAAGATAGAGGAAATGGAAGTGATCGGAGAAGAATTAATGACAGCGATAGATAATGTACCTTATTATGTGACACACTGGAATATGGTGAGTAGGGGCTGAGGACTAACAGTTTTGTTACACTAGTCATTGAGGTAAGGTTTCCTCAACTTGGCTTGTTAGTGAAGGATCCGAAAGTACTTGTCCTGCAAAATGTGTACGCTACAGAGAGGTACGCAATTTAGGTATAATATAACTGATGCTATTTTTTAAATGCTTAATATTTTAATTTTACTTAATATACGCGGTATAATGACTCGCTGAAAGCTATGTGAATTTTACAAAAATCTTTTTCTGCCTCAAAACTCTACTTAGTTGTGATTTGAGGGTGCCTTAACTTTAAAATGTTTATTAATAGATATGTATGTATCTTATAATTTATTATATTTAATTTAAATGGTACTAACCACTTTACCTACATGTAACACAATATGAAAGGCCAAAGGCGAATCACTAGTTACTACTTCCTACAAATCCGATTCATACTTTCTGTGAATTTTCTCAAAAATGCTTGCTCAATGGTTTTTTTTATTTATAACTCTTTTAAGCAAAATCTATACCTAACTAAAAAAAATCTAAAATTATACGTTTCTAGGTAGTGTTTACAAGCTTACAAAAACCGATCTGTAGACACAACCCTCTAACATAATATACATAGACTTATGGCCCGTACGGATGGGACTTCCATGTCGAGGTCGATAAAGATATTTTTAATGCACTACAATGTTTATTCTAAATGAAAGCTTTCTTCCAGTCACTTTAAACAAATTTGTTATTCTTCCTATATAATAATTTTATAATTTCTAGACTAAAATAACGTTTATGAGTTAAAATAGTCACAGCGAGTCACGCGACGAGGAATACCGCGTTATCTATGTATTATGCCTGTGATAAGGATGGGGCAAAGAGCGCGTGCTGTCTGCCCGTAGTAAACTGCCTAAGATTGATATCGCGGAGTTGCCATGTTTTAGGGAATATTCAAAACATTTTACGGGAGTTTTTCTTACGAATTTAACAGTCATATTAGTATTTACGCAGGATAGTATTGAAAGAAAAATTAGTATTTGCAAATAACAACGTTATTTATCTTCGCTGCTAAGAATGTGTGAGATAGAAATCAGACCTTATAGTCACTTGGTATGCAGGAGATGGACAACTGTGAAAAGTTTTTTTATTTTCAAGTAAATAAGAATTTTTGATACTGTTTATATGCCCTTGGATGGCGACGGACCGGTTGGCGCAGTTAGTAACATGCTTGCGTTTCACGCCGCGAATCGATTCCCAACCAGGACAAACATTTGTGTGCATGAACATTCTATAAAAAAAATGAACATGTCTGTCTTGCGTCTGGATGTAAAGACCAGCAGATGACGGCAGCAGCGTCCTTTTCTTAGTACGGTGGAACATACGGCGATTGCCAACCCCTAATGATGCGATCAATGGTGAGGATTGATGGATGGATGAATGAACCTAAATAATTATCAAACATTAATTATAAGAATATATTAGTGCTCAAAGTAATGTCTAATTTAAATCTATTGTTAAAATTAAAATCTTTTTCAAGGTAAAATAATTTTTGAAGTGGCCACACAAACAGAACTTTCATGTACCGTCAACAAATTCTATTTATGATGTAGTCGCCCAAATCGCTTCGGGCGACCTATTAGTATAATTGTAATTTAAGTTTTAATATTACTTTATATTTTAGTTTTTATAAGTTTAATTTTATCATAATAATTCAGTTAAATCGTAATTAAATAAAAAAATGGAAGATTTATGGAGAGATAGTAATATTTTGTACAACATACTATGTTTCCTAATAACAGAGAACGAGAAACTCTTCGATCGAAGCGACGCGAGATTGTATTGGAAAACTGTTTTGCATATTTTTTCCATTTTACACCACGTTTATGTTTCAATTTTCGCCATAAACATGGAAACAGCGTTGAAAAATAGTCCTTATGTGGAAATACAATCTTTGTATACATTTAGAGTCGCCTATCTCACCGGCTGGAATTTTGTAAGTACCGCCAAAGTTTAAGTTCTCTTTTAACTTATCCAATAGTAATATCGCTTGTTACTCAAGTGATTACTTATTGCTCATCAAGTTAAAATCACTTGTGAAAATAGTACGTTATACCTTAGTAAATTAGTGGTTATTTAATTACAACAAATTAAGGAGAATTTTCTAAGGTTTTTATGAGCTCTGCTTTGCAGAGTTTATGTAAATTAGGACAATTACGACGACTACGTAGCTTAACGATTTGTTTCCCAAAGTTACACTGTACGCTTACAACATTACTACATTATATAAATGTAATGTTTTTCCAAAATAACCACAAGTATACTTTTTGTATTCGTTCAACGTCAATACTATAGTTTAAATTTATAGTTTAGTTTAAGGTAAACAATGATATCTAATTAAATATTTTGTTTACTTTCTAAGTGTTATCAATTACAAATCACAATGTCTACAGTATATAGTCTATAACAAAACAATGTTAGTTTAACAGTCTGTCTCGCTGTCTAAGCGGCAACCATGAATGTTGACTTGCATTAGAGGGAGTTTGAAACATTAAAGGAATTTCTAAAATATAAAATTAATTTATGACAATGGAAAAAGTATCTTTCCAATCGACTTATAATTGATAAAATGATTGAAAATATATAAATATTATTTGCACTGCGTGAGCGAGTAGCTAATGTGAATTTCTTAGTTACAATTGTATAATTAGCAATAAATCTGTATTATTACAATATTACAGATAAGAATAGGTAATAATTTAATAACTAATTTATTGCTTTTATTTAGATATTAACTGTGATAACATTTGTTGATTGCCCCGTGTTCCGTGTTACTTTTGTTATAATACTGTAGCGTTTGAAACAACCAATCTATCTAGACTAGCTAGTTAGATAATATAGATGATATTTAACGAATATATACATAATTTCTGTAAGTATATAGATAGAATATTTGTATAACCGATGATTTTTGCTTACCGAAAGTCTTCTATACGTCCTGTTTTTTTGATACTACGCTTGAATCCCGTTTGCAAAGTCTCGTAAGTGTTTCAGTCTCGTATTAACAACACTGTAAACATTTTTTTTTACTAAGATTCAGCTCGAAATCAACCTTAAAATTTGTAATAACCAAATGCAACGATATAGTCATATCCTACACTGAATTGATGTTTATGGCTGTAAACTTTGGTACCCCGTCAGAACTTAGTTTCTATATTACAAGTTCTAATAAATTATCGACATTTGCCAGAAATTATGGATGTATGTGGTTAGAGTAACAAGCTTTTGATATTAACAATTAATAATTGCTAGCCATAACTTAGTCAGTTATATCCGGAGATAAGCCTTAACTTCTTTTAAATTCATGCATCACATCTGTAAAGAATGTCTTCTAATATCGCGACGCCTATTATGATTTTGTTCGGTGCTGAACCATTACTTGTAACATTAAGTATTAAACAGATAAATGCTTCCGAATGTAGTGCTTCTGAACATTCTAAAAATTACGTTTCCTTCCAACATAACTCTTGCAGAAAATGGCAAAAAATCAAATTTGACTTTCTACGTTAAAACAGTAGGTATCTTGGCAGTTTACTTACAACTTACATTTCTACACATTAAAGCAGGTTGTAACATACTCATATCATCGTTCATTGTATATTACTAGACGAGTCTTAGACACCGATAACCGTGTAATCTAAGATCATGCGCTGCTTGAATGAATCAGTTAAGTATGATATGAAGGTTAGATTAACACGCGTAGTTAGCCTATCTTACGTATAAACTATAATTAACTACTAAATCGTTCCAATTAGTATAGTTGGCTAATCAAAGACTCATTAACCGTATTCACAATAATATGAATTAATCAAATATTTATTATCAGAAGAAAAAAAACATAGCATAAAATATACGAGATGCATTCTATTAAAATTACGTCAAAATGAACTCGGCTATTGCCTTACATGTTGGATTTGGTGTAGTTAATTCCAGCAATAGGACTGGCATAACGTAATTTAGTATACACGCTGCTGCATCATATGAAATCAATTGCCTTTACATGCCAAAATATATCGCATATATATTGTACATGTAAAATTATAATCGCGTTGCAGTTGAACAAGGCTTAACTAACTTAAACTGCAGATTGATTTATTCCACCCTAGTAACTTTTATTAACATGTATGAATTGGGCTTTACTAACATATTTGGCAATAATTTTAAACATTAATCGATATACATATATATAATATGTATATTTGTATATAGGAGTACCTACAATACGTGTTGTGCCTTGCAGCGTCTTACATAATTGCGATAACACACGCAACATGTACTTCCTTGCGGGATATGTATCACCTTACTGCGTGTTCTGTGGCGAGGGAAAATATCTCGAGGATATAAAATATTGATAATTAATAACAATGCATTTAGTTTGTAGTAAACAAAAAAAATAAATGTTCTGGTAAAATATAATTAAAAAAAATATATATATCTTCATGTAACGTTTACGTGTGAACCTGTTTATTTTGTTTTTGTTATATTTTAGCGAGTATCTTTGAGTTCCTGTCACCAGTTCTGTAATAATGGATTCTTGACTATCATAGCACATAGACACGCGGTATCAATAAGGTCGTTGGCTGGACAAAGGGCAGAGCATGAGGCAAACGGCGTGGCCGGCGCATGCGTATCAGTTAATTAGTAAATATAATAAATTTCAACACAACACCGATAAGTGACCGTAGAGTAATGTGCTCGCAGACTTCCTCTGATTTTTTTTAATAGGACACATCCTGCTTTATTATCTTTCCGTTTGCTTTATCGTAATAATGTATTTTATAAACTTCAATACTGGACGGTAGAAAATATAATGTCAAAAAAAATATGTCTAGAAATTTAGGTCGTATTAAGCAGCCTTAGGCGATCTTAATTTAGCTGCGACATCACTTCTTAAAATGAATCCTAATGTTTATATTAGGATTGATTTAAATTTATTTAACGCGAATTGTAACTTTAATCAGATAATAGCTTAATTCGAGATTACCAAAAACTTTCAAAATATAACCAAATAATGCTATGCCACAGTGATAAATATAGTTATAATTTATGCAAGCACCTCTTTGATTACACATATAAACATTAGCTACTTAAAATAAATAATCAGAGTTATTTTTGGTGCGCACACTCTAAAGAAATTTAATCTGTTGCAATTAGATTTAAAATATAACTTAGGATAACTTTTATAAAGAGGTCATAAAATAAAATAAAATAACTATTATTCGCGTCTTTTTCTGTGTTATTTATACATAATCTAAATATTATTAATTATTTTAATATACCGGTGGCTTTTCAAATACTTCATATCCCTTCTGGTTAATCGCGTACATTAATTTTAATCATCGTCGTAACAAACAACGTAATTCATCTCTTCGTCGTAATTCAAAATTAGTCTCTGAGATTAATTTGGACGTGATCCGCCGTTCCTGATTTCAATCATAAGGATTAAAATCATACAACATACATGTAAATAATATCGCGTCTGTATTTGTTTTGGTACGTACAGAAGATATGCGCTTATCATCGAGCTTTTTATGACAGATTTAACCAACTTTTCCGTTGCGGAGATGCTAGAGAATAAGAAGTCAGCGTAAACGTTTTTGACCTTCGCGCAATTTGTTTTGACGTGGGTTTAATTTAATTTAATTTGGCTTCTTAGTTTAATTTCGAGTAGAAAATTGCTTTTTAAAATAAGTATTCATTGGCTTCAGTATCCTCAAACATATAAAGTAAACAAACATATAGAGTAAAACATTAAGGATATATATTTCTAATAGTTAGATAAGAAATAGGTAATTTTAAATGAAAACTCTAAGTCTGTATCGCAGACTGTTGCATTAATTGCAGAAAGGGATAAAGTTTGTCATTATTGTCGAGTCAAAGGGCCGAAGAGGTCATAAAACAGTCGAATGTTCATAATAATTGATTGTTCTTTACATCCTTCGGTGAATATTTTCATGCGGAAACTGCTTGAAAATATCTCGAACATTTAAAACCAGTCCGGCCGGTTCGTAATATTAATAAGAAATCAATGAGAGCTGGGAATTTTACCAAATGAAATCTTTACTTCTTTTTGTATTATAAATGTATAATAAATAATTATATCGTGTAGTGGACCTTATTCTTAAAACTTATTTCAACGCGCAAAAAATTCTTTATTCGGTTTCATGTTTTTATCTAAACATTTAAATTTAAAGCAAAACAATAATTATACATTTTAAATTACCGGTTCCGAGAACGTCTTCGATTTTCGTCACCGTTTCGGGGATCATATAAGAGCTTCAAGTTATAACGCTATTTTGGAATTCTGTAACCTCAAAAATTGTACGCTGATGGAAGCAAACAACCTCATTTTTAATTTCCTTCTTTCAATAAACTACGAGGAATCAGAGAAGCTTCTGGAAAAAGTTACTTAATTCATATAATTTTCTAGTTTTACAGATATACTAATAATAATAAGTATTTTAATTTAATCGTTTATAAATTTAAAAATTCTTTTGAGAAATTTTGAAGCGGTGCTTCGCGATACCGGCAAAGCTTAGTGAGAGGACCTTTTGTAATCCCGTAAATGTTTTTATTTGTATTTTCATTTTAGAAGTAAATTTTTATTTGTTAATTAATGAATTAAATAAATAAATAAAAAACAAATAAAAACTCTATGTATAAATGCCGCGTGATTATTTTTGTAAATCACAAACGATATACAATTCTATCATTTTACAGCTTTCAATGGAAATGATATTTTATCATCAATATTAGTTAAAATACATCTGTTGCATGCAGGCTACCCCAAAGAATCGTCACTAAGATCGGGTCTCCACTACCCCCCCCCCCCCGAGAGGGATTCCGGAGTCTTTAAAGATGCACACCCTCTATGTTTTATAATGCTTATCACCTTTTAATCAATGTGATAATTAGCTGTTGTATTCCAGGCCTTCCAAACGATATTCCTGATGCTGTCCCTAGTCCATGACGTGCTGGAGTGGCTGGACAAACACGACAGCCATCTGGCGTCGCGGCTACGCTACTGGAGAGATGTTATTTTCTCTGGACTCGTGCTGCCTTTTACCATGGTAAGTGAGGATACTCGCTGACTACTCAAAAATAGAACAGCACAGAGAACCATGCTTTAGGGATACTTATAACCAAAATATAAAACTAAGAGCCCAAAACAGACTAGAATGGTTAGGATGTTTTAGAGGCTGTCCTGAAATTATCGCTACGGCCACTAAGTGCAAAGTAATGTCCATCCATCCATCCATCTCAGCCCATGATCTATGATAAATTTAAAAATTATTATTTACACATGTTATCAGGATTTTCAAAATGTTTTCTTTTCTACTCCTCAAAAATAATAAAGCATCCTTGGATAATCTTAATCTTTTAAGAAGTCTGTCACATATTGCCGAAAAAAAATCCCGTCTCACAAAAAGTATGTGGTGATTTAAGTAAAATTTGGTTAGTTATATAATCAACCATATAATAAAGCAACATATGAACCGTCAAATGTCGAGTCGACATCTTTTAAGGGCCTCCTAAGATTTTAGGTGACATTTTGGCAGTGGTAAAACCGGAACTAGCACTTAAATTATTTTCGTTAAAGTTAGGAGTCGATGATAAAAATGGGCGTAAGTCAAGATAACTGTCGTCTCTTTTTTTGTCATGCATTTTGTCAGGTTAGTCTGTTAGAAGCGAGAGAGGTGTGTGTGCAAATGGAAATCAGTAGTCTCTGTCTATCCTTCTGAGTTACGGGTAAGTGATATGTTGATAAAACTATTATATGTTTTCAATATTGATGCTATTCCAGTTCGTATCATCAATGTTCTGGTGCGTGTACGCGGTCGACCGGGAGCTGGTGTTCCCGAAGGCGTACGATGACGTGGTGCCGTGGTGGTTCAACCACTGCGTCCACACCAACATCTCAGTCGTCGTCCTCATCGAAACCCTGCTGCAGCCCAGGAGACGACCGAGAGATTTCAAGAAGGAGATACTGGCTGTCACTATCGTTGACATCGCGTATGCTATTGTGTAAGTATTCTTTAAAATGTGAACTTTCACCAATACACGACCTTGCCATTTGCAAGATATTTGATTCATGTATTGCAAATGGTAAGCTTGTATTATTAAATGCATTTTTAAATTTAATTTGCAAAATTAAACTGATCTGAATCAAGATTGTTATTAAAATTAACATAAGACTAGAAGCTGCTCAGAGTGACATTGCTCTCTTCCGAGGCATCTTGTTCGAGGAATGTTACATAATAAAAGTTAACGCTAATCGAAAGCACTTGAACTAGAGAGTAAAATTGTGGACAACTGTATTATAATAATATATTAGCCACAACAAAATATTACTTTTTTTACAATAACCTAACTTTATGAAATAAATATAAAACTGTGGAAAAAAAATATTTTTATTAAAAAAAACTTAAAACTAATATATAAATATGGTAGTTGTTTGTGACATTAAATCTAAAACTTAGCGAATTTTATTTAACCTACATAATATCTTGCAACTAAAAATTTCGACTCTTACCTTTCGGACACAAGAAGAAGCACGGATCCTAAATACGAGCGATTGCATTTTCCAGATACTACGCGATTTATTTCTACACTCACAGATGGCTGTACAAAGTTTTCGGGGTTATGACTTGGTGGCAAGTTTGTCTGTACCAGCTCGTGATCTGGGGATCGTCGTATGTTTTCTACTTCCTGCAATTCCCGATCAACAGACTGATTCATGGGGACGTTGATGAGACGGACAATGGAGCCACAGTGACAAGCCAAGTCACCGAAGAGGTGATGAATGGAACCAAAGAAGAAAAGAAAGAAGATAAAGCGGATACTGATTCAAAAGCTTCTAGTCTATCCAAAAAACCTTGGAGTTTGAAGTATCGATCGATTGGGAGTAAAATCGAAAACTCTCATTTGTAGAACATAACGCTTGACATAGCCCAATAGTGGTAAGATTATTTTGCTGGTGGCGGAGCAAGTTCATAAAAATTTAAGTACTTCCGAATGGTCAAATAGTTTAATTTTAGCTATAGCGCAATGGTAACACGGATAGCCAAGGTGTTCAAGCCAGGATCTAGAATAATATCCATAGTCAGTTTTTTCTCGATCATAGATTTAATTTTTTAGGGGCTAAATGAAAAGATTTGATCCTGAGAAGTAATATTTATTAAAATTGAACAGAGATAGCACAATTTTATTTTCAATAGCATAAAAAGAAATCTAGATTGAAGACACTACAATATTCGTTTCGGTGTTACAGTTTGGGAAAAGGAATTTCAGTCATATGTTAAGTTGTTGTGTGTATAAATTTAATAATATTTCAAATATATAAGCATATTTTTAACAGGAACTAGTTCAGACAGAAGCATCAAATGTCATTGTTGCAATATTCACGCCGTATAATACGAATCCAAACCTCATCAGCAACCAACGCGTGGTCACTCATATTATAATACAGTAAAATCTCCTTATTCGCGGGGTTTATGTTTCATAATTACGCCTCGAATCAGTCGTAACTATGGAATGATAATTTATATGAGATTAGGGCATTGGATCGCATTTTTTTAATCGCGAATAGTAAAAGGCGAATGAAGGAAGCGCGAATATGGAGGTTTTACTTTATAGGAATTGTTCTAATTTTACGTGATAAAATACGTTAAAATATAAATGTAGACTGTGATATAAAATACAATACAAAGGGATTATCACATATTAAAGTAAACCCCTGAAACTAACCAATTAGCAATTAAAAGAAATTCAAAATCTCATTAACCCTTTAGAAATAAATAGCCGGAATGCCGCAAACTCTTGCCCTAAAATTAAATATTGCTGCGAATGTTAACAAAAACTATGACCTTCTATAAATGATATTTCTTTCAAAGTGTTCTAGTTAGAAATATATTTAGGATAATAACATGAACGGAACAAAGACTTGTAAGTCATCTATGTATCTGTGAATGATCTATCCTTAGCGGTATTTCTAAACCAATACGACTAAGGGTCCTTCAAGAAAAGAGTATACTCCATCCTAAAAGGCCGGCAACGCATCCGCGGGACCTCAAGTGTTGCGAATGTTCATGGACAACGGTGATCGCTCTTTTGGGCGACTCGTTGCTCGTTTGCCCCTCCTTCTATAAAAAATAATAATAATAAAAACATGGGACCAAGTTTCATTACTATTTTTAGGTATTATATTTTCAGGAAGAGACTGCATTTATGGACATATTTGATTTTATAACTTCTTTTTAATAAAGTTATTTAAGTCTTATTCAGTGTTAAAATTCTCGCTTCAATTTAATTAACATGAAAATGTATTTCTTAACAATTTATTATCAAAGCCCCGATCGTTTTCTAATGAGTTTTCGTTTGTCGCGTTCTATGTTTATCCCAATCGTTAAATTAAAAGATGCAGTTATTTTTCTAAAAGAAGTGGATACCAAAGTTGTAAATATCACATTAAATAAGCTTTTCTTCTAATAATTATTTTACAGTAGATGTTCTTTAGCTAACTTACTGCCTTGAAATACTACCTTAAAATATTAAAATGGATATAATAACTTCCGAGATCACAACAACGGTCAACAATATTAAATTTAAATTGAATTCTTAATTTTAATTTTTATGTATAATTAACTTTATATGTATAATTTAATTTGTAAGTCATTAAGTCATTTATAGTCACGGTACGTCTAATTCATATTAAGCCCAAACAGGACTTGTGTAAAATCGACCAATATGTCAATTTTTGGTATATCTATCTATGTATTTAAAAGTTATCTAGTTAAATGTTAAATAAAATATACTTAATTATGAACTCATTTAAATTTAAGTAAGAAATTGTGATGTTTATAATAAATAAATTAAATTTTGAATTTCTGTGCAATTTTGGATTGTGTCCTTTACAATGTTTCTGTTAAAGCTGTGCTCAATAAATAAAATATTAAAGAATATAAAGTAAGCTTGAGATTCGAATCA
>DWLR01003314.1:0-13716 GCA_018246295.1 Papilio alexanor hazarajatica | reverse complement strand
ATGCGCGTTAAATATTCCATTCATACTCACTCTTTGTGTGGTACAGCTTCCACGTGCCGTCCTTGGATATGGTGGCGATGTGAGAAGTGTCGACGTCGAATGCTACGTCATACACACCGGACGAGTGGCCGGTTAGCTCGAATGCCTTCGTCACTTGCTTGAACTCGCCCGTCTTCGTGAAGCAGACCTCCATCACCTTGACGTCTGGCGCGAATCCAGTGGCCACTACGAAGCGACCGCACGGCGATATCTTGGCAGAGTGCGTGCTCATCAAATACGTGTCCAGTCTGCTCAGCTGTTGACCCTTCAGGTCCCAGATTACCATATCCGTTTTAGACGAACACGACATCATGAACTTTCCGTTGCTCGATATGCCGAACCCTATAACGTCCTCTTCATGAACCTATAAATTAGGAATACATTCATTATTTACCATGAAATTTGTATGTTTATTTGGGTCAAAAGTAAATGGACTATTGTTCGAGGAATTCGTCATGTTACACTGCTAAATACAGTGTAAACAATTATGTTAATAAGGATTGAGCATTACTCTTAAATGGGCATATATTATAATATAACATATATATAATAATAACATAGATGACTATCCAATTGCAATATCAAATAATATCAATATCGATTAATAACATAATTGGTTTTTATTTTTACTATTAGATACATTAAAATATCTCAATAGAAAGTATATTTTAGTTTTTTATTATAGTTAATGCCAAGCACCGCTAAACAACATCATACACAAATTCTAAATTGAGTCGTTTAAATTTGTATGACAGCGTGGGGTCACAAAAATGGGTCAGCGCTCAACTAGGCCACCACTAGAATTAGAAAAATCAGCTCTCTTGATGTCTCTCAATAGCAAAGGATGAAAACATAACGAATCTTTGCCCGATGGTATACTCTAAAACACGATTCTTTATAGTTTTCTTTTTTATAACTATATTTGTTGGAAAGTGACAGCCAAAATAATTATACCTAGAAACATGTAATTTTACCACCACCACCCACCACCTCAGCCTATGATCGTCCACTGCTGGACATAGGCCTCCTCTATTGATAACATCATTGGGGGGAAATGTGCCATAATCGCCACGCTTGACAGACGGGTTGGCGATCGCAGTATGTTCCACCCTACTAAGAAAAGGACACTGCTACCCATCCTCCGGTGGTCTTTACATGCAGACACAAGACAAACAGACATGTTCATGCACACAAATGTTTGTCTTGGGTGGGAATCGAACCCACGACCTACGGCGCGAGAGGCAAGTGGTCTTGCCACTGCGCCAACCAGTCAGTCATGTAATTTATGCGACTATTAATAGTCATGTAATTTATTAACGCAAAGCTTTAATAAAGTAATGGAATGGAAAGTAAAAGAAAGCGTTAACCTAATTAGAAAGTAGACAAAAATTAACTATTAACTAAACTAATTAAATAACTATTATTTTTACGTTTCGAATTTGTATCTTACGACCGTCTGAGTCGAATCTCCTACCGTTTATTGAAGACAAAATATGTAGTATTGGAGTGTATTAACTATTATGATAAGATACATACATGTTAGAAGACCTACAAACGATAACATTGTACATTATTATAGTAAGTCATGGTAATTACATTCAGCACCATAATTAAAATCATACGTAGTCGAGGTCTTCAGTTCCGCCATAACATTAGAACAATGATTCCTTACCTGCCAACATTGTTATGAAACCAAACACGTGCCACTCATGCCTAAAGAAAACATTGAATACTATATTGATATGGCAGGACCATTTGACAAAATATAAGGGAAAAACAAGATTCCAAAACTTGCAGGCTTGCACACTGCCTATAAATGATGGCTAATAAATAAAAATATAACGGTAGACGAGATCTTATAGCTGTGTGTGTATTGTCAGGGCCATCTATGTGTACGACGACCTACACCTGCCTATACCTGAAGTTTATTCCAACTAGCCGAACCCGTCATGTGTTGCGTTCTCACATAAAGTAAAAAAAAATCCAAATAAGTTGAAATAATATAAAAGCAAAGTGTAAGAAGTTTCATTTAAAACAAAAACCACTTTTTATTAATTTTTATATAGATTTTTTTAGGTTAGAAACCATTGCGGGTGTCCTCAGAACAGCCTACCAAAATGAAAGGAAAAACATACAAACATTGATTTTTATTTATATACATAGATCAAAACTACAACTTTGTACACACGGGGTACAACTCACCTTTTAGGCTAAACTTCGAAAATTAAAAAACTATTCGTGGAAACCAACTCTTTCTTATATTACCATATAACATTGGATATCCATATGAATTTTTGAGATAAATCTCAAAACTTCCTATGAAAAAATAAAATAGTATAACTGCTTTTATAGCAGTAGTTTGTTTGTATGAAAGTTAAGCCTTGAGTTGGAATACTATACCTTTAATAAAATATACCTTTTGCCTGAGTGTGAAAAATAGTCAAACATTATGATTTCGAAGGTCCCAAGGTATAAGTAACCATTTTTTCATCTGTAATTTATTTCTCAGAAACTTGGTTTCTTTCAATGCCAGTGATAGAATAATGTTTAAAAAAACAAATAATATTCAAGCAACTCACATTGAATCTGTTGTAAGATTTTGATGGCAAACAAGCAATCGTTTGTTGACATACCTTGAATCGAACATATGCCAGATACAAAAGCTTGTAAAAAAATCCGGTCAATGTATATTGAGTTGTTTATTTTTTAAAAGACAAATACGTCGAGGTAAAATAAGCAACGTCCACATTAAAGTTGTTTGCGAAGACGAAGGAAAACCCTTGGGAAAATTCTACAATGCATGACAAAAGCATGACATTAAAGTATAAAGTCTTAATTAATTAATTTTCACGGTTTTAGTATGAAACACACCAAGCCCTTTTAGTTGACAAATAAAGTCAGGTACGGTATCTTTTAAATAATAATCTTTGATTTAAAAAAACAAAACCGACTTTAAATTTATATAATTTTTTTTATGTCATTAAGTCATTTATAGCCAAGATACGACTTATTACATATCCATTAAACCCAAAAGTCTTAGTCTTACCTACCAATATGTATGTCAATCTTCGGTATTCCGGAACCCAAAACATTCAAAATTCAATAGAACCCACTTTTTTCAAAGTTAAATCATAAATATCAAATTCTGATGTAAAAAAAAACATAAAAAACTACAAGCGAATTGAGAATCTCCACCTTTTTTGAAGTCGGTTAAAAATAACACAAAACGATCGATATTACGTACAATTCAATGTGTAAAATACACCCATTGAATTTTACGATTAACATCGCCGAAAATTTCGACAATTAAAATATTCATTATTATAAATGGCGAATGTCAATCGGGTATAAATTATGAATTCAATGAAATCTTTCAAGTTGTCCGTAATTACGTAAAAGTAGGCCGCCCACCAGTTAGCATGACGAATACATTGTTCCGTTATGGTAATCGTAACTGTATCGCAGCCAATATACCTAAAAATTAGCAAGATTAAGGAGTTTTAGTTTATCGTTCAAAGATTCTTTTAATTATTACCGATTTATAGATATTTTCATACAGAGGTCTTATTACTAAAGACAATATTAAGACGTAGAGTTCTATCTACTTCTTTACATATTCAGATTGGGTCAAATTGTGCGCTTATAATATTTCTCAGACCATTATTTAATTATTTATTTGTATTATTCTTGTACCACTTTCAATTACCATCGAACAGGTGCTAAACAGAATTTTAAATTGCTATAAACAATTTTCATTTGTCGCCAGCTACGGGTATTGAACCCTGTGGCTGGTGTGTGTAGTTCATATGTTTTTATTCCTTGCGTGTACTCAAAGTTCTTTTGTATAGAGTTCCCACATGTGCGAGGCTAAAAATATCCTCTGCGTAGGGGACAGCTTTTGTTGATTGCCGGAAATTGACGTTCAAGATAAACCATACGGCAAGGTAACGAGTTTCTGATGCAACTTGGTTTTAAGTTAATGAAATCCACATTGCGTACAGCATAAGTATATGCCTATGTTATTCGGAATTTATAACAGTCGAAAAAAGGAATTGAATATAAATTGTTGAGCCATAACGGCTCAAGGCGCGCTTTCTGATTACGCACAATTATTATTCTGTTTATGTTAGTCATCACTTCTCAAATGTTTGAGAACATTTAGCATAGATAGACGAAAATAAAAAAAATGTGATTGTGAAAATATTCAGATTTAACTTTTTACAAAATTGATGATTTGATAATTTATGTAAGTTACATCAAACATTTTTCATAAAGATAAAAATATGCAGTATTTAATAGCAGTCATATTTAATGTAAGCCTCGTCGAGGAAATACGAGCGTCGAACCTTCCTGCAGCTAAAAATACCATGGAGGTTACAGCACGTAGGTGGTTACACCAACGCCATTGTTTCCTCAGAAGGTCGAGCAAGCCTGATAACGCGTCTCCGAAACGGCAATAGAAGCTACACCGACAATGCACTGTAATAGACATTTTAGCGACCCGCGTTTCAAATTGATCTTAAAAGCGTTTAGATTTTTTTTAATTAACATTACTTTGGTACATGATGGATCAACGATCTGGCTAGGGTTGAGTACAAGCATTATGAAGGACGGCTAGAGGCCGACCTTTGTGGTTATCCTTGGGATAATCCTATAATTATGATGAACATTATTTCGGTAAATTAACAATTAAATCAATGATAGTTTATAATGTATCCTTATCAAGGATATCCTATCATAGGATTATTCTCATTAAGGAACGTGACAAGCAAATTGTTTACCTGATTATAAATATAATGGATATAACTATAACAGGATCAAGTAATGCCTTGAAATCACACAAATTTACCATATTTTTCAAGTTATATATAACATTTTAACAGAGTTCAACTGTTGTTCATTTTAAGAGTTCATTAATTTCAAACACAAAAAGTAAAATGACGTTCATTTTTACGCTTCTTTGATTGAATATGCTTTATGTCACCATCAGACGAGTAAGTTGACAATGAGCGGCATTGTATTAAATGTACCGTAATTTGACTGCTGGTACACACTGATACACGACATACCGATACATGCAAACTATGAAATATGTTATTATGTACAGAAAGGAGACGGTTAATCAATGGTAATATTTGAACATTCTATTATAGAAGAATTAACTATAATTTATATAATTCTAGTATAAAACGAGGCAGAACTATTGTCTCGTTTTCCTTGCAAAGGGAAAAAACTGCCATCATGTCAAACATAAACCGGAAAAAGACTTGATCCTAACACAAAGATTTTTAAAATCCTTTATTTCCATCGTTTGTAATTTATTCCTGAAAATGCTTTATGGATCAATAATATATATATAATATGAAAAATGTTTACAGCCGAGGTGTTTTAAGCAAATGCCAACATTTTTTTGAAGTCGTTTTTAAAAATGACCTTGATGGCAACGAAATTACAACGAAAATATTGCAAAATATTGCACGATTACTGACTCTTGACACTTCTTTTATCGCTTACAAAGGAATAAAATTCTGAAAGTGCGGAATGGCAATTGTCACTAGCCGTATTATTTCTTAGGAGTTAAATAATTTGAAGTAAAAAAAAAATGAGAAAAAACAACGGCCTTTCTTACTGACTTCGGTAAATTTAATTTTATTAACATGATGCAGAAAAATATGATTATTTCTTGTATTTAAAGACTGCAGAAAAATGGTAATGCCTTTAATATTTTTATTATTTGTTAAATTAATTACTTGTAAGTTAACGGGATATAGCGAGGAAATAACATAGAGTAAACGAATGATGATCAATTAAAACTATTAAAAAAGACATCAGTAAAATGAAATTCCGAAGGTAAATATAAAAAAAAATAGCTACAGAGACAGTGCCGGTGCGACTGACTGATAAAAACTGAAAAAGATCGCTATCAAAGCGATGGTTTATCAACATTAATACATTAGTAAAGTAGGTTGAGACTATGATCTAGAACTAAGCGGTATCGTCGGCCGATTTCTCCCTGGTGATATCGCAACCCGGATGATGCAATTGTACATATTATCATTTGTTTATAAAACATAGATCAAAGTCGTTGAAACCGCAACGATGTTTGCGTGCTAATAAATAACAGACTACATTCTTAGCGCCTTGATATTTTTGTTAATCATTTCGTGTTTCAAATTACCAACGGGTTAGGTAATGGAGTATGTACAATACTCCTTTGTGACCCAGTGTAAGCAAAACTACGGTACAATAATGTAATCGCACGCGCGCTAGAGGTTAGGTAACAGCCACTTCGAAAGATTTGTATAACAATGACATTAAAAGGCATTTGGAAATTATGCCAATAAAAATGTTACGTTTCAAAACACAATCTAGGTAAAACAAAATATTGTTTATGTCACAAAAACGACAGATTGTGTTTTTATTTTATAAGATGCACTTCTCATTTTTCACAAAAAGTCTACAATAAAATAGAAGAATATATAATAGATAAGTAAATAAAATAGAAGAATATGGACCTGCCATATTATGATATTTTAATAACGTATCTAGAAAGATAATTAAGAATGGCCATATAAAAAATAAATAACTACCTTTAGCGTAATAACAACGACGATCTTTTAATTTGAATTAAATCGATGAAATTGATCTGATGCTGCATATTGATGATGAGATGCTGAATCCTTAAACTAAGAATATGTTACAAAGTAAATTCATTACTCACTCATTTAATTTTTCCCACAATCCATGAATTGCGTTTCTTATCCATTTTAAATTTCATCAACAAGTATTTTGTCTGATATATCAAGAGGTTTAATTTGACATCCAGAAGTGAAAATTATTATTTAACTTGCATGAATAGCCACGACATTACAAACCATTCTGCATGGTTACTGTTTCCTGAATTGGTGATGACTAATTGAAGAAATCAAAACATCGTAAAATTCATTAAATAAAAAAAATCATATGAAATGCTTTATTTGTTAACTGATCTGAGAGTACTACCAACGGATTAACAAGGGAACAATCGTAAGAAACGGGAGTCATTAAAGTAAAAACTATACACGATTGTTCACCAAGCGCAGATAATACAGTTTAAAAGACAAAAAAGTTACATGTAACGTTTTCTAGTGCGCTCAGCCAAATGCTCGGTGATGTCAGAAACGAGTTCATGTCGTGCGTTTTTTTCTGCGTTAACAATACTGGGAATAATGCTACATTGAGACAATCCAGAGAGTAGAGCTCGCTGTTGCTAGTTGTAGCGAAATCGTATAGTCACCCTACACCGTTTCACCCTGTCTCTACCGTTACAAAGAACTACTTGCAGACTATGCGATCAAAAAAAAAAAAACGATCGTGTTACTGAAACATGTAAGAAGCGAGTAAGTCACAAAACCCGTCTTTATATAAAACTAGTTTCATTAAATTGAAATTAGAACTAATACAGATACACTTGAAATACTTTTGATATAAGTTATTTGGTAGATGGTTACCAGCTTTCCCTAACATGAATCGAATCGAAACTTTACCCTCTCCTTCAGGGAATACCTGTTTTATACCCGACTGATAGGACATATTGAAAACATTGCCTTTTTCGCAGCAACTACTTGACCGATTTTGAAGACAAGATGTCGATAAATTCGTCTTCTTTCCAGGAGTGTCCATAGAGGGGCATGGTCAATTGGATTTATTGTTTCTTTTTTTGTTTTTTTTTAAATCAACTATTGCTTGTTTTACAATATATTCTACCCCTAATCATCCACAACATTAGGGAGCTGCCTTTTATAAAAGACTATAAGATTAAAGAATAACTGAGTCGTATCATATAAATTATACGATATGTTTTGTTACATAAAATGTAACAAAATGTATCGCGTATTTTTTTTTAATTTTACATTATGTCATCGTAATGTATCATGACAAAAGTAGTAAAGAGTTGATACGTTAATATTGATCAGTTGTTTCCATAAATATTAACATGTAAATTAAACCGTGTGAACATCGATCTCTTTCAAATCTAAGCAGGTCGGTCGGTCATATGGAATTCAAACGTTATAATTATTTATTCTAGTATAAGTACCTTAAGAAAACATAACACGCACCACCTACTTTTTATTCCACAGACGATCTGGATCATTGAATATTTCATACAGAATTGGTTACAAAGTGTACTTAACGATTCAAGCCTTGTAATACAAATGTCATAAAATACAAATAACAAGGAAATAAATCGGCTTATGCTTAACACAAAGGTCAGCCATGTCTCATTGTGTTCAAATCAATGTGCGCGAGGCGTGAGGGAGCGACGCTACGTGATGTGTGAGATACAGCACCGCCGCGGACATACGAACTCGCCAAAGTTCGCGGAACACGCAATCAGTACTGTAAACATTCGTTGATAAATTTCACGATCATTGACTTGTTTATTTACATTCAGATGTTACATTGTCACTTGTTAAATTTTTCTCCATTTTTAACATTAAAGGTAGGAAACGCATCTGCAACTCAAATGCTTGTTGCAGATGTCTATGGGTAGCGGTCATTTAGGTCGCTTGCTCGTTTGTCATCTTTTTGTACAAAAAAATCGATACATCAAGTATAGTATATAGTTAATATCCTGATCACCTTTGATCTATTTCGACATTTTGTAGCGGCTAAGACAAAAATACTTCTCAAATATAAAGTGACATTGACACTCGTTCATAATTATGTAATTGTGCATCGTGAAAAATACCAGTAAGTTGTAGCTGCAACAGTGCTGCAATGGAGATTTCTTACAGCGACGAAGCCCAAACTCAAGCAAACTACTCGCAAGCAAATAAGCAGCTAAGATATAACTAGCTAGTTGGAGTTTTATAGTATTCGGGTCGAATGTAGATAAAATTATTATATTACAATATTACCAGTTACAGTGCTCGGCATTCGAATGTTTAATTAAGGTTTAGGTTTCCTTAAAATTCAGGCTATTACATTACGTCATTAATTCTTTCTTACCATGTAATTGTTTGTCAATAAGTCAATAATGAATTGGAAGCTAAGTCGTAATAGTAAATAAATAATTCTATTTTGTGAATTGAAGTGAGAAGAAAGAAGGTGCAAAATTACAAATTACTAATATTTTAATGTTTTTTTAACAAAAACAAAACACACTTCAAATTTGTAATATTCTTCCCTTTTTAGGGAACAAATACAAAAAAGCTTCATTTACAATATCGGTTGCCATAATGTTGACAATAACAACTTTTTAATTCATGCTAACTATTACCAAAATTAATATACTATACTATATAATATATAAATTAATATAATCATATTATAACAAAATTGCATGCAATAATTGATCGCGTGCGAAGCCACGGACAACACCTAGTTTTATTTCTAAGTAATTTATAACCACGGTACGTCTTATCCTTAATACCGCTTTAAATGTGTTAAATGACCAATTACAAATTAAATTAATATACATACATACATTATAATCCGCCACAAGCGAAACCGAATCCAAGCAAGTTGTTTAACCTCGTTATTTAACGAGCATTAGGTACTCGGAGATTAAGGGTGTTTTGCTAATCTTCGACACACATAACAATGTAGATAATAGATTTCAAGATAACACGTCTATAAGGATAACCGTGTAGTTTCTATTGAGGTTAAAGATTGTAGAGGCTAAAATTATTGTGATCTAAATGTTACAGGAAATGTAATCACCGTAATCATTTCATACAATGATATCAATATATTTTTAAACATTAAATTTAAGTAGAATTGGATACACGTAATCATTTCAGCTAATACGAATGCATAATTACGTTTATGATTTAGAATTTAAAGAATGAAACACTTAATCTTCGTGGGCAATGTTAAAGACAATGCTTAATTATGATTATTGCATTTATATTTGATATTCTCTCGAAATTGATAACTTTTAAATTTGGTAGCGATAGTGTGCCTGATATGTAAATAAAATAATTACAAGCTAAAAATATTATTGTAAACGTTTTAATGATATGTTGGACTTCGAGTTATATCTTAAACGTAACGAAAATGTATAAAATGCGTTTAGTTAAGAATGATACAAGTCCGAATATAAAACCCTACAACTCTTCAAACTCGCTTTAGCTAATAGTTCCAGTTCTTCAGAATCATGTAAGTTCAATAAATCTAGTTCTCCAGAATTATTCCAGCTAATTGATCTAGTTCTTTAGTATAATTTCAGGTAATTCCTCAGCAGCACTTCAAGCTAAGAACTGGAATTGTAAGAGTTAAGAGACTTGGATTAAAATAAGATCTTGGCCCGAAAATGAGAATCAGTGATCTAGGCTTGGTTAAATGAACTGAGCACTTTCAACGAACATGTAATTTTTCTTTTACTAAAAAAATAAAAGTGCACACTTTCTACTAAACTAAAACTGTTACTATTTATATATTACAAAATTGGATGTTGTTTGTAAAAATCTTAAGAACTCCTAAAAATCGAGACTTTAAGGGTTATTACAAATCTAAACAATGTATATGAGTACAAAATAAACTAGCGGTTTGGGTAAAAAGTGAGAACATTGGCAACTCACCTACTTGCAATAAAGTTTTACGACTAAACCGCTCACATGATGATTGTCAAACAAAAGACGACGTATTTGTTGCGATATTGTTGAACGAGATACGAAACAAAAATTAAGCTAAGTAAAAGATAAAAGAGTGAAGTTTTTGTTTAAGATTTTTTCCTTGTCAATAAAACCTACCCTGGATGCGATAGACGTAAGCAAAATTAGTGGGATATTCTGGACACACTGTAATACAAGTCGCTGGATTACAGAAAAAATCGTAAAAATAGAAAATATAGATTTTTGTTAGGGAAGCCGTGCAGAGAGAATAAAAAAAAACAAACAAAACATGAAGTAGGACAACTTGTCAAACTCCAAAATATCAAAAATATTTCACTACTACATATTTTGTTAGTCATTCTTTTCTTGCGTTTTTTAGTTTCAATTGTTGTAGATTGTTTTCATATATTAGTTAAGATTATACAAATACATCCAAGGAAACTCAGTAGTAGGTATTAGCTAGGATTTGACGGTTGTTTATTACGAAACATTTCCGTTTATATTAGGATCGATTCCAATTTTCGAATACCGCATAAATTTTACGTTTATGCAACGATCATTATATTATTATTATTTTTTTTTTTGTATTTAGGTGTGTGATTGACCTGAGATGCTGACACCGCATACGATTTTCTTTAGACGAGTTTCATATTTATGAAACAAATAAAATCAGTATAAAAACATAGTAAATTCAGTCACCGTATTTATTCTAACATTTAACGTATGAAAATCATAAGCATTACATTATTATATTATTTGTCACCATATGACAAATAATGTAATTGCACTCTTATCGTCAGATGAGTCACACAATACGGAAACACCATTGTATCCGCAAAAGATACTAATGAAAAGAAAAATGCACAAAGAAATATATAATTTTTTACATAACTTGGCACTTCTACATGCGAAACGTCATTGTCGGATTTGCGTAAATTTTAAAGAAATTGGTGCATTGATAATATAGATTTTAATTGGACTTAGTCTTAGTGTTGGTGACGTTGCCAACAAGATTCACGAAATCACTTCAGATATTTCAAACTACAAAAAACTAATGGCTAAATAGGTTTCGAACACCATTATGACGTTTGTTAAGTTAACTTCAGTAGTCTGAAAATATAATAAATATTTTTTTTTTTAATAATACATGATACATTGGCCTTTTGTCGCGGCAGTGTTGATATTTTAATTTCATCGTAGTTAATTTTCATCATTTCATTTCATTCAACTATATTTATTTTTGTATGTTTTTTTTTTATTTTATGTACACTTAGAGCTAATTTATGGTTTGGGGAAATACAGCAGGTAAGGAAGAGTTGGTTGAAAGCTTAACTCAAGTCACATACCTATACTGTCACTAGCCGCTAGCGTACGAGTGACCTTTTTTAACGTTAAAGTGTACACAGTTATGTCTCGCCCAGGTTCTTAGAATTAGACCTTCAACAGATGTTCGGTGCAACATAACTTGCACCGCTCATCAACTTCCGAGAAACTCTGTTCATAAAATAAAGTGAGCCAGCTTTAAAAACGAGAGCCGTCCGATAGAGGCACGTCCGGCGTTGATATCGATACTGAACCACCAATGTAACAGGTGGGCCACCACCACCACCTCAGCCTATGATCGTCCACTGCTGGGCATAGGCCTCCCCCATTGACTGCATCATTGGACTGCACATCATTGCACACAAATGTTTGTCTTGGGTGGGAATCGAACCCACGACCGCGCAGAAGGCAAGTGTCTTGCCACTGCGCCAACCAGTCAGTCGATCGCCAACAGGTGGGCATCCTGTCGCAATTTTAGTCACACAACGACCACTTATTGCGTCCATATAATCATCTAATTTCTACTATTATACTTTTCGTCTACAGCGTTGTCAAAGCTTTTTTCAGTAAAATTATAACTGATTAAAAATCACAAATATATTTAATAATCTAATGATATCTCGCCTTTTGTCTAAAGAACGGGGTTCCCATTAAATGTTGCACATCTATACATATAGGTACGACAGCAGTGTCAAAGATAAATGATAAGTTAGTTTCGAATACTTTGAATTAAAGTAGATATTAATTATCGTTCATTATAAAGGATTAATTTTTAAATTAAAAGAACAAACGTTCAACAGTCTTGTGTTTGATTTCGGAATCAAAAGGATTAGTGTAAATAAAATAGGATATTGTTTTTGTTCGCGATCTCAAGAGCAACAAAAGTGCACGGCACAATTTAATTGTTACTATTCCTAAAATACTGAACAATGGAAACGCCCTTACAATTAAACAGCCATTTTTAGAGTATTCGCCTTGGGTTCGAATCTCAGTAGCGATTTCAATTATCATTTGGATGAATGGAAAAAGAACAGGAATAAATTCTACGATAAGTAAACCCATATCTTAATTTAAAGTAGATTATTATTATGAAGAGGTTCATAAAACCGCATTAAACTATGAAAATCATATTGGAACTAATGACTAGAAAATTGTACAGTTGGTTACAATAAAGCCTTGGTAACAATTCAAAAGCCTATAGTCGATTATTTCCGCATCACTATAAGACATGTTGCTATCACTTAGCAATCGAGAGGCAAAGACCTAACCATTACAGTCTGCGCGCTTCATAACCTTGTCTGACTGAATTCAGAAAGCGACAATAGTTCAGACGTTCCCACGTCATGATTGTAAAATGTACAAAAACACAAGTAAGGTTACACAGTCATTATTTTTATTCATTATATTAATTCATTTAGACTGGATATTTATGGAGGTTTTTAGAAGCGCGACGATCTAACGGTCATCGCAGTTAAATTAGCAGCTGTTTGCGATTTTGCATATTTATAAATTCGGTTTATTGTGTCTCTCATAAAACCGGTTCCAGTACCCTATAGTTTGATAGCTAGAACGAAACTTTAGTTGGGTGATATGTAGTCAACCATTTCTATTTTATCACAGTACATAGTACACAAAAGTATATATTTTACAGGTTAATCGCGTAATGTTTAAGTGGTCACCTCACATTAAATAAAATTAAATATATATCATTGATGTTTCTTTTCTTAACATTCACGATAATGATTTCGCCAATTGT
>DWLR01003313.1:0-13716 GCA_018246295.1 Papilio alexanor hazarajatica | reverse complement strand
CAGCTGGTGTGGAGTTACCTAGTGACAAACGTCCATCCAAATATTTGCATTTATAATATAATGATTTTTTTTAAAAAACCTAAGTGATGTTCCAGACTATAATCTCTCTCTGTGCCAAATTTCGTCCAGATATGTTCAGCTGGTGTGAAGTTACGTGGTGACAAACGTCCATCCAAATATTCGCATTTATAATATAATGATTTTTTTATCAACAGTAATTTTTTTTGTAATAAATACTATCCTATATCTTTACCAATACCTTAAAGAATATGTGTTTAATAAGAATAAGTTTAATTGCTGATCAGTTACGTAGGTTTTACGAACCCCCCCCCCTACCTCTTCAACCATTTTTTTCGAAATATAATGTAGCATACTACTTCCTTTCCTAAGGTCAAATCTATCGTTTTACCAAATTTCCTCAAAATCTGTTTAGTGATTTAGGCGTAAAAGCGTAACAGACAGACATAGCTACTTTCGTCTTTATAATATTAGGAGGGATTACGAAGAAAAAGTAACTAACTTATATCTTCAGTTCTTTTTTAAATTAAGTATTATCTTATCTAACCAAATAAATAAAAAATAAGGTAATTAACCATTTCATTGCCAGAAAAAAAACAAACACATTCTAACAAAGTGCGTAACAAAAAAGAGAGTTATCTTGAATTACGCCCATTTTTGCAATCGACTAATAGATTTAAGGAGCCCGTAAAGAAATTAAGGTTTCGGTTTAATCACTGCCAAAATGTCACCTAAAATCTTAGGACAACCATAAAAGATATGGACGATATTTAACCTTTTAGAGTAAGGTGACGGTTCATATTTTGCATTATTATACAGTTGATTAAATAACTAATCAAATTTTACTTAAATCGCCACATACTTTTAGTGAGATGGGATTTTTTTTTACCCAATATGTCACAACAGACTTCTTAAAATATGAAGATTATCCAAGGATACTTTATTATTTTTGAGGAGTAAAAAAGAACACATTTTGGAAGTCCTGATAACAGGTGTGAATATTAATTTTTAAATTTTACCAAATGTTATTTTTTATTATTTTATGTCATCTAGTGACCTAACGAAGCAAATTTGTAAAAATTTTACAAGTTAATTTTTCACCCGCTTTGTAATAAACACGCAATCCCGTACAACCGGAGCGTCCAGCCTAGAACCATGATCAACCCATTTGACAATTGAGATTGATAATATAGATCGAAGGTCAGGTTACACTGGCAATTTCAAAATGTCTATTTTTAACTTTGTAATGTCTTGGAACCATCATCATTTTATAGAATATCATATATAGTAAACTTAAGTTTCATCCCAATCAACTAAATAATAGCATTTTTTCTGAAGAAATGTTTAACTTAACACTTTAAATTGATATAACTTTTTTATTTATGCACCGATTTAGATGAAATAAAAACTTAATTTAATGATTGAAGCTAATTACTACACATTGGAGAACCGCATCCAAATCGGTTAAGTCGTCTTCGAGATTTCCGTTCACGCTAGAACAATGTAACAGACAAAAATTATAAAAATCGTTGTGTTGAGTTCTATAGCATTGTTAAATTAGCAAAACTATTACTATTATTTTCCATATTCAGACACCGATCAGTTACGATTTTATCATATGTATAGATTTTCACTTGAGTTTCTATTTATAGTGCTTGGTTATATTTATATTTTTGTTACTTTCGTTAAGTTTTATACTTTTCAATATTTGTTTATGAACATTTTCGTGGTCCATACCATTGTATTACAAGTACAACAATAATAGTACAACGTTTTTTTTTGACCTTTTACGTAGTCTGTCTAGAAATTTTGTCTTTTGTTATTGTATGCTAAACTTGTTTACTTCAGTGACCAGACTTTTGTCAAGTTGTTACACATTATCATAATCACAGAAAAATACTTTTTATAACTTCAAGTTGATCCAGCAGTATCTCAAGAAATTAATAAAATACATAATAAAATACAATTAAAATATTGCAGAAGCAAAAAACATCAGACAAAGGTAATTGACTATATATGATAAGTGTCGTTATTTGTATGTTAATTGTGTATTATATTAGATAATAAACATTATTATAGAATAGTAAAATAATATTTTATATTTCTCTCCATTTAACAATCACTCTCTATAACGCCGAGAAAGCTCAGGCCAATAAGTGTAGTTATATAGAGTTTATACTTAAGACAATTTTTATACAGCACAAGTTAACATATTGACAATAAAATTTGACTAGTATTATATACATGAATGTTTACATTATATGCAGTAAGACTTCTTGTGGGTAATCTTAAACCTACAGTTAACTTCCACTTAATGTGTGACAAATACGGATTACCGTATTTATCACATATTAAGTGATAATATAATAGTAAATGTAATTTAATAAAAACCAACCTGTAGTATGATGGGCGACAGCTTTTGCCAACATAGTTTTGCCGCAGCCTGGGGGTCCGTACATCAGCACACCACGTGGGGGCTCGATACCAATCTGACGGTACAGTTCAACATGTGTCAGAGGCAACTCCACTGCTTCTCTTATCTCTTGCTTCTGCGTGTCCATGCCACCAATGTCAGAGTATTGTACATCGGGTTTCTCATCTGAAATAGACTATTTATTTAAATAGCTAGTAACACTTTAATTTCAATTAGAATTTAAAAAAAAATTAAATGTTGGGCAATTTACAAATGTATAAATTTTTTTTCATAGACAACCTAACAAAGAAAAATGAGCATAACTAAAATCTAATGTATCTGTTCAGCAGAAGTACTCAATAAAATTATTTGCAACTTTTCTTCTTCAGCATTCACTTATATGAAAATAATTTATTTGTTCCGATGTTGCCCTGGAGGTATACATTGCCTAGATTTTAGAGATACATGTCATCATCAGACACTTGAACCCATGTCTAAAAAGCACACACTTTATATTGACTAAATCAGAACAAGGTAGGGTGTTGATGGTAAAAAAAATATTTACAATAATAATTATTGAGTTCACTTGAAAATTTGTCATGTACGAATATTGATGATTTGGAGGTTTGTTCCCCTTAGCTCTCCTTCTGGATCCATCAATAACTATTATAATAGGGGTAGCAGCAACAATTATTTAACCTCTTAAAGTTATGCCGTAAAATAATGAAATATCTCACCTTTTAATCAAATGACCTCAATCAAATATTGAAACAAGACTATTTTAATTATGTTGTATCTTACCTGCTTGCAGCATGGAAATGGAGCTGTCAGCCTCTGGTGGCAAAACATCTACTAAAGCGTTTGAGTGCTTGTGTAGTGCCACAGATGCAGATGGCTTCAGCAGCTCTCGGTCAATTGTGGACAAGATGCGGACATAGTAATTAGAGCCAGTTGTACTTCCAACTGTAACAAAATATTGATTTTAAAATACTGTGAACTTAAAAAAATTATCTTATTCTTGTTACTATAGGCCATGCACAGCCATTATTTGTTGATATAACCCTCCCACATCGATGACGGAAAACAATAAGGGCGTAACCCTGACAATCCTAACTTTACACCAGAGTGAAAAAACAGAAAAAAAAAATGGGAAATTCGACCTTTTTAATTGTAGGTTGTATGTATATCATTTTTAGATCGTTATTAAAAAAAAATCCATATCAAATTGTCTAAAAACCCACAATTTCCTAATGCTAGAAATAAGTATTTTCAAGATACAGCCATTACCTACAGATTTAAAAGACCTCAATACTGTAGTATCTTGACATAATGTTTGTACTGAGTCAGAAAATTATGACATTTGCTGACCTCAAAAAGGTTGTAACTACTGTTAATTTTAATTTTCTGTTAGCAGAAGAGTGTAAACATAAATTTTTGGACATTTAAAAAGTTATAAGGTGGTATTTTAAATTGGCATATCTTGTTAAAATTGACTTAAATTATTTTTTAATTAAACAAGTATGTTAGACATGATACAAAAATATTTTATTTTAAAACAATACCAAAAATTCTATGTAATCAAACAGCTTAATCTACCTCTCTACCTCTAATCTAGCACATAAACGAAACAACAGTGTCTTGGGATGTAATTATAATTTAAACAGGTTCGTTTTGGGACACACTCAAATCAAGAACTTACTGTTTAAATCAGATTTTCTCATAAATGTGATCTCTATAGAAAGATGTTGTCAATAATTCGTAACAGTAACCTGAGATTAATAATTATAATTCACGTGTCAACTAAAATAACAACAAAAACACTTAGATATTCAATCATCCATAATATTACCTCGAGATAATTATACTTTTCATAAAAGAATTCTTAATAATATTTCCATGTTAATAACCTTATTAAAATTGGATGAAGTAGTAGTAAAAACTGTAAATCAATAAAATATAAAACCAATAACATAAATCGAGTGTACATAGCATAATAGCATAACGGGCGAAGGCTAGAAAAACCTGAATGTTCCAGAAATTATGAAACCTGTGATTCGTCTTAACTACTTATAAACAAAGTATTGATTCAGGTATTCTGGTTTTATCATGGTTTGTGTTTTTTCAATCACCCATCAACTTGTAGTATCTGAGAAGTTATTTTTTGTCTTCTTCGTGTAAAGTATAAAAAATGCATCACCCAAGAATGTCGTAACACCTGCACCACAGCTGACAGGAAATAAAAAATAAACAGGAATAGCGTAGTAGTAGGGTGCTCATTTTTCCGCAACTCCACGACCAGCAAGTATTTTGCATGAGGAATAGTGTAGTTAAATATTATTAAAAACACAAGCTTCTATTCGTCGTATCTTTAAACGTTTTAAATTCGCCGATTTGTGGGTAGTTACATCAAACAAATTAAACAAAGTTTTCAAAATATTGCCCCATTTTTAAATTCAATGTCATTGTAGAGCAACGACACCCAGACTAATCGACACAGAAAGATATGAAGATATCTCAAGAATTGTTTCTGCAAAATCCCAGCCACTCTGTGATAATCAGTCACAACTGAACATTTTTTTATATTTTTATTTGACAACTTAAAATTAGTTTCTCATTCTCAATAAATAATATGTATAGAATATATATGCTTGAATAGTGCTTGTTTTCAAATGTTTACTATTTATATACAGTTGCTAAGTGCAATTCTTTTATAAAAGCAAGTTATGGATTTTATTCAGACATGGTCTACAATAATTGAAACTTATTACAAATGCATATTCCTTTTAAATAAAAAATATATAGTTTACCTATTCCAGTATTTTGATCAACAGCTTCAAGAAACTGTCCAATGACCAATGGAACTGATTGGATCCGTTTAACTTCTTCCTGGGCATGTAGGTACTCTTTCTTGAGATTCCTTTGTTCATCTTTTATATACTCTTCTTGAACTTCTAAAAACTCTAACATCCGCTGCAATTTCTGTAAATGAATGAATGTAGTTATAGAGAAATTAAGATGGTAAATGATCAAACGTTTTGGGATTTTGATTTAAACAAAGATTCAACTAATTTCCATATTACACATTTATAAAGTAAAAGCAGGTGAAAAGTTACCTTATATTTTGTATATAGATCTTCAGATTCCAGTTCATCAAAAGTTTGGGGTCCAGCGAAAGATAGCCCTTTTGTGTCGGTGACTTGGTCATCCTAAAAATTGTTTAATGGTTATTTATTATTTTTGACTTAGAAATTTAACAAGAGTATTTAATATATTTTCAATTACCTTTTCAGGCAAAATAATACCAATTTCTTCCATTTTACAAAAATACTAAGTCACCGTATTGTTTGATTTTATTAAAACTACAGCACAGATTATAGAGTGAATTTATGTCGATCTGTCAACTGTTTAATACGCCGTCATGCTCGTTTCTTTAAACGCATTCCATATTAATATAATAAAAATGTATTTGAAATTTCATAACACGGGACATTTTTATCTGTATTAAGGTAATTGGTATTAAAAATACAAAATCTACTATTTTGTATTTTCATTTCTATAAAGTAGATTTCTCTCTCAGTTTAAATGTTAGTGGCGGTATGTATACGTAAATTTTATTTTATAAACAAGTGGAAAAGCTGCAAATAAAAGATTTACAGTAATTCTGATATTATGGACTTCGAGATTACCATCTTGAGGTACCCCTCAAGACATCTCACCCAGGCCCAGAAAAAAATTCCCCTTTAAAATACCAATTGGTGACTTCGTTAATTCCGCTTAAAAGTAAGCAGCACGAATTCAAAAACGTTTCCCGCGTTACGAAATCAAAATTTCCATGTTTTTAATGATTAAAAGATGATGGTTTGCGGTTTAAAATCGAGCACTTAGTAGTTTCACATACATACTGACAATATAAAAATCAAGCGTCATTTCTGAACGTCCAATTTATGGAATACGGTATCAGAATCTCGAGGCATATAAATCTAAGTATGGTTGTATGGTCTGTTGTAAAATAAACCATTAGCACCGCTTTCTAGAGAGTTTTAATGTAGATTTATTTATACCAATTACGCCATCTATCTTAATTACAAAATAACACTGTTATTTGGAAATTGTGCATCTAGTGCAAAAATATAGGCAAATAGGTTGATTGATCAACTTCTAGATGTCTCTTAGCTTAATCATTAGTGTTTTCATCCAATTCGTATGCCTAGGGCTACACTAGGGGTACACCTTAGGGCTTTAGTCAATTTTTACTCATCGGAGGTATCCTACTTACTGTTAATTATAATTAACCTCTGCCAATTAATAACTAAATATAATATAAAATGTACATTCTGATTAAAAGAATTTTAAACCTATACTTACTAGTTCAAATTACTTACGATTTACTGCTATTATTATCGTGGAATTCATCCGTCTTATCTAATATTGTTGCGAACGGTACGTGCAACATGTCTGAGCATATCACAGATTACATCTAATCAAAAAAATACTTGATAAGCATAAGAATTCGTAAACAATTGCTATTTCAAAACAGTCTTTAAATCATCGCCAGTAATATTTACCTAACGACATATATTTAATCAACGTATAGTACGTACAATATTGTATGTATTTATTTACGTAAGCTATCCTAAATAATGAAAGTGATTTTGTAATCACAGTAATTTATCAGTTATTTTATCGTTAAGGTTTATTGCCATCTGATTTAAAGTTCATCTAGATAACTATAGCTTATATAAATGCTATTGAACTAATTGGCTTATATTATAATCATGAAGGTGTTAGTGATTTTCGTGGCGCTCGCCGCTGCAGCCAATGCTAAATCTGTCAGCCCTATAATTCCCGACAACCACTCGGCTTATGGATACTTGCAAGATGTTGGTGTCCCAGAAGCGGAGAGGATCCAAAAGGCAGAAGAAGCATATCTCAGGGGAAGAATCACCGGTGGAGTTCCAGCTGCTCTTGGACAATATCCTTATCAGGTTTAATAATGTTTTCAATTATCTATATACTACCCATCGTGTGTGAATGTTCATAAGGATTATGGAGATCGGAGACAAATGATTTTTAATACAATGCCTCCTTTTCCAAAAGTGATGCGACTCAATTCTGTCGTTGTTTTGGTTTAGCAGCAATTAACAGTTGGATATAATACACTTAATTAATTCTTCGTAAAATGTTAAACGAATGGATCCGGTAGATAGCATGACTCTCTAATTCTAGAGATTATATGTAGAAAAGTATATTTGTTGACAAAATATATTAGCGGGCGCACACCAGGCAAATCAACGTTTGGACAAAACAACGTCTGTCGGTCTCCATCGTTTAATAAAGTCTCTAAATATTAACGTTTGCTACAGGCTGGCCTGATCACTGACATTATTGGCATCACCGGCCGCGGAGTGTGCGGGGGTACTCTCATTTCTTCAGACAGAGTATTAACAGCGGCTCACTGCTGGTATGATGGTAGACACCAGGCGTGGAGGGTGACTGTGGTTCTTGGCTCTGTGTTGCTGTTTTCTGGCGGGAACAGACAACAGTCCAGTGTGGTTGTCATGCACCCCAACTGGTTCCCGTTGTTGGTCAGAAACGACATCGGTATCATCTATCTACCTTCGCCTGTAGCGACATCTGGTAGGTTCATTTATAAAGGTATAGTGGACTTTGGTTAAAACACTGATATTTCCGTGGTTATAACCAAAAGTAAGTAAGTAAAAGTAAGATATCCGTAGGTAAAAGAAAAAAAAAGGACATATTTGTAAAAATTAAGCCAACAAGTTTTACTATTTACATTTCCTTAACCACCACCACCACCTCAGCCTATGATCGTCCACTGCTGGACATAGGCCTCCACCATTGATAACATCATTGGGGGGGAAATGTGTCATAATCGCCACGCTTGGCAGGCGGGTTGGCGATCGCAGTATGTTCCACCGTACTAAGAAGAGGACGCTGCTGCCCGTCCTCCGGTGGTCTTTATATCCAGACTCAAGACAAACAGACATGTGCACACAAATGTTTGTCTTGGTTGGAAATCGAACCCACGACCTGCGGCGTGAAAGGCAAGTGTCTTGCCACTACGCCAACCAGTCAGTCCCTATTCCCATAACAATTATTTATTATTATTTACATTTTGATTATTCGAGTGTGTTCTTTTTTAAAAACCTATAAACAAATATTTAATAATGTATTTAAGTACTTACACAATAAGCTTCAAATTAGGTCAGATATGTATATATTTTTAAATGTTTAATTAACCTTTATAAATTTAAAATAAGAAAATCCATAATTTTGATAATCAAGTTGAAACGTACGTTGAAATAGACATCGTTTTGCAGCCACAATTGCTCCCATTGCGTTGCCAAGTGATGACGAAACCAGTCAGAGCTTCGCTGGATTCCGCGCTATCGCATCGGGCTTCGGAGCTACTGGTACAGGTAATAAACAATCTAAATGTCAAACGAACCAAAAATCTTTTAATTTAGGTCTGCGAAAATTTGATTTATTCGTTGAAACCGATGATAGGTCCCGATGATAATCCCTGGCAGAGACACCGTTTCGGTCGTCGTCTCCGTAGATATAATAGTGTGTAATAAAATTACTGATCCTAAATGATCTACCCTATCTCGTAATTCACTAGTTTAATTTTTTTTAATAATTCTACAGAAATCTAATATTTTAACATTAGGTTTTCAATCACTAGTTCTTCAATCCGTCTTGCGAATTTCTGTCTTAGTCCCTAATATTAGTACTAGAATTATAGAATTGTTACGAAAAATTGATCATTAGTCAATTAAGTAATAATGGGTGACTCAAATGATTTAGCCTAATAATAACTGTAAACTAAAAAAGAGAATTATCACTTACAAGTATTTTAGAAGTACCAAAAAAGCAGGATTGAATTCATCTCATTAGAAAGTACGAAAATATTACAGTTTAAAGGAAAATACCATGTTGAAAATAAGCATTTTTGATCAAATGGCTGAGATTGAAGATTTATGTTTTGTACAGTCTGGGCAAACCTTTCGTTTCTTCTAAGTTCATACATATTTGCATTTTTAGTATATCATTGCCGTTCTGCTTTTTGGATCATAGATTACTCTTGCCTCACTTTTCTTTATATCTCCTTTTATCATTTCCAAGTTGAAGCATGTCCAAGCTTATCTTTCTCAATTCTACGAAATCTTCTTCCAATCTACATTTTCCCTTTACACCTGTTATTTCTGATTCCGCGCCACACTTAGCATATTTTTCGAATACTGCCTTACTACAGCATTAACTTTACCAAGCTAAATTCTAAGTGCTCTATCGAATGAATTAAATTCCAGGTGTTAATATTACCACCAATCAGTTCCTGAGCCACGTGAATTTGAACGTCATCTCAAACAATGTCTGCAACGTCGCGTTCCCTTCGGTCATCCAAGAGTCCAACCTGTGCACCAGTGGTATTGGAGGCGTCGGCGTTTGTGGGGGAGATTCCGGTGGCCCATTAGTTAGCACCTACAATGGAAGAAAGATTGTGGTATGTGTAAATGTTTTTATTATAAACACATATATAATATTTTGTTGTAAATGATCAAAGGTAAATATTAATGATTGGAATTAGACAATTTCATTAATTGAACCAATACTTACTTGCCGCCGACAGTGATTCCATCAAAGTACGACGTGGGTACCTTTAAGAGAAGGGTGAATAGGAATAAGTAATATTTAAATTAGCGCGTACCATCCTTCGGCCACATCATCGCTTAACATCAGGCGGGACCGTGGTCAAATGCTAGTTTATTCATTATACAAAAAATACTTTTTTTTTTTGCAGATCGGTGTGACGTCATTCGGCATTCGTTTCGGCTGCGACATCGGATATCCATCGGCGTTCGCTAGAGTCACATCATTCCTGGAATTTATCAGATCAAATTTGTAAATAAAACATATATATCCATCGACATTTTAAATTAAAACTAATAAAAATATAACAATCTTATTACTTTGTTTTTTAATTTGGTATTCTCTTGATATAATTAGTGCCCAGTTCTTCATAAGTCTGGCTGTCTGCGTGTACATATTCCTGTCTCTGCTACTTAAAAGAATGGACAGCTGTAAAAGTAAAATTAATGAAAAAGGTATATTCTATGGGTCTTGATTTTTTTATCTGTCTATACTATAAATACAATGAAAACAATTTTATGGTTATTGGAATTAGTATGGTGATAGATATAACTTTGAAATAACATAAACGTCACTTAAAGTAGGTAATTTATTTAATTTAATGAAATTAAATAAATTACCTACTTTAAGTGTCTGTAGATACATTATCTTTTTCCTCTAGGTTTATATACAACGTACTCGATTAGTGCTGCCATGCAAATTTGTCAACGGACGTCGTTATTCCAATTGAGGAAAAGATGCTTCTGTCATTGATGTGGATAGAATGAATAAAGAGTGACAAAGCATACCAGATCAGATTGGCTATATAAAGACAGGCTTTTTATGCGTACCCTTAACTTAACCGTATAAGGATGTAGCAACTGTGTTAATATAATCTCTATTTACCTTTCCATCACGGGTGTGCTTATTAATTACGCACATTACAAATGGATTTTTTATTAGTTTTTTTTTGTTATGACAATATGAATATGTCCCACGTTTGCAAATTATTTGAAATGGCATATCAATAAATTTGACTACCAAAAATTATTATCTAAGTCTTTAAATCGTTGATTATTTACTATCACTATATATTTATATATATTTATATACATGTTATCTTATTCGTATTAAGTACGTTCGATAATTATTAGTGTTTCTAAGATTGCAAGTAATGTATATCATCCGGTTTATGTATGTTTGTATATGGAAATCCAATGTAATGCTAACTTACGTGTAGGTAATATATAAAAAAAATATTTATCACTAACTGGCGCACTCATTATGAAATCTAGAAACCTGTAACCCATATTGACTTAAAATTTAGTATAGATATTTCATAGCTAAAACATTTTTAAGCAAATAATATCCACGGTATTTTTTTTTGTCTGCAAACAGATTTCCACTACATTACTTAGGACTCCCTCATTAATCGCCTCAAATTGGCGCCTTCATCCAGTGGAACCCCACAATCATGACCAGATCGTCGCTCCATCGTGTGGAAGGCCCATCTAATCTGTGTCGACCTGTGCGTGTAAAAACGGATGGCGTATGATTTGACTCTTATTATTACATCATTATCATTTATGTTATCAATATTTTATCATAGCTTATTTTAATTTTAATACTTTTATCAAAATTTGATTACTCGAAAATGTATATAAACGAATTTTTGATTTTCTCAAATCGGAGTAAGTTTCCGATATTTCACAATGAAGTTTCTTCTGGCTCTTGTGGCAACCGTTGCCTTAGCTAACGCGAGGTACCTCGAGCCAGAGGTTCCTGACTACAACACCGCTTATGGCTACATGCAGAACTATGGTATTCCTCTCGCAGAAGCAATTTTCAAAGCAGAACAGGAAAACAAGGACTCCAGGATTGTCGGTGGATCGGCAGCAAGATTGGGACAATTCCCGTACCAGGTATGTTTTTAGTCCATCTATTTTTGAATAACAACAATAGAAAATTTTTGGGTTTCGTATTTCCTAAGAAAGAAAACATAGGAATATAGCCTAGAATAGAATATATGTCTAGTAGCCATATGCTTCAAGGTCTTCAATTTCTGTATCTGTTTATTTACTTAGTGGAAATCTTTAAGTAGAAAACAAAGTTTTTATTTTTTGTATTAATAAGAGAGAACCGACGAATAACTGTTTTCATTAGTTGATGAAGTTTGATGTCCGATCTGATTTTCTTCAGGCTGGTCTCATCTCTGACATCGTTGGCACCACCGGTCGTGGAGTTTGCGGCGGTTCCTTGGTCACCACTTCGAGAGTCCTGACCGCAGCCCATTGCTGGTTCGATGGCCGCAACCAGGCTTGGAGGTTCACTGTCGTTCTGGGCTCCATTACACTCTTCAGCGGTGGCACAAGGTTGGAAACAACCACCGTCGTTATGCACAATAACTGGAACCCTAGTACTGTTCGTAATGACATTGCCGTCATCCGTTTACCCAGCTCTGTGTCCACTTCGGGTAAGTGTATTTTTTTGTTAACAATGACATTAAAATTAGTAGCTTCAGTTGGCGAAGCGCAACAGAAATTTATGTACATATACCAAAGAGAACTGACGACTTCTCGAACTGGGAAGCTGAAGGAAGAAGATTTAAAAGAGGCTGAGACACGATCTTTTTTTATACATTATAATTTTATTAGATTTTAAAAATACTTTCACCAATAGAAAGATCTTTTATCACCGAGTAATTTAGATTTTATTTTTTATTGCTAGTGTTTAAATATTTTAGACGTTTATCAATGGATAGTTATTTTTATTACAGCTAACATCGCAACAGTCGCTCTGCCCACTGGATCGGAAGTAAACGAAAACTTCGCAAGGGACATCGCCACTGCATCTGGCTTCGGTATTACTAGGCAAAGTAAGTTTCATTTTTCTCTACCGTTTAATTTTTACTTTCACATTTATTTATTTTCATCACCAATCAAAGCACGTCCACAGTTGGATATAGGCCGTAAGATCGCCACAAGAAACGTAAGGAGACATCATCCAGTGACCTGCTAAATCAGTCCAGCCGTTTAGGCTACAGGAGGTCACAATCGAACGGACGGATACATAAATACGCTCGAAAAACATTACAGGGGTCGGATGGGAGAAAAAGACTCGACTTATGTTTTTTAAAATAAGAATTCCATTATTTTCTCTGTACTTCAGATGGCCAAATAACTTCGAGTCAGTTCTTGAGCTTCGTCCAAATGAACGTGATCACGAACGCCGTGTGCTCTACGACTTTCCCGCTCATCCTTCAGCCTTCTAACATTTGTACCAGCGGATCCGGAGGTAGGAGCACATGTCCAGGTGACTCTGGCGGCCCCTTGACTGTCATCAGGAACAACAGGCCGATCTTGGTAGGTTATTTTTCATTACAATTTAAATTATTTATTTTTTCCTTCCTTCTTTCCTACTCCGTCCTTCTTGTCAACATAAAAAGAGAAGAATTAAGTATGTAATTGCAACTCCCAATTCAGTAAAGTTATTTTTTGGTTTAAAGTTGCAAGTTGAAGCTATTTAAGTAATTTCCGATTCTCTCGATGCCTGTCTATATTCCACCTCAGCCTATGATCGTCCACTGCTGGACATAGGCCTCCCCCATTGATAACATCATTGGGGGGAAATGTGCC
>DWLR01003312.1:0-13717 GCA_018246295.1 Papilio alexanor hazarajatica | reverse complement strand
AATAAAATATTATTATTTAAATCTTTGCATTTTTTAATATTGATTCCAAGAATTTTTTGATTCACCCTCGTATATTACTTGCGTACAATTTATAAATTGGATGATATCATAGTGACTTTGTACTTGTGTTGCATTGATTGTTACGAATCTATTGATTACTAGAACAAGAAATATATATTATTAATATATATTATATTATTATTTTCTAATAACAGTAGAAATGGAGGTTTGATCTGACAATATTTAGGTAACTTGCGTCCAACAGTGCACATCCATTTACTAATGATGTATTGAAAATTTTGTCGCATATATTTGCACCTTATTCCGCATCGAAAAATGTTAATGCTGAAAAAAAAATTCTAGGTACTATCTTATCTATCGATTTTTTTTATTTTATATCTACATTTATCCACCTATTTGTGCAATTACAACAACATCCTGTTTGCAAATAGTTATAGATATGTGATTGAAGAGACGACGAAGCATTGAAGCAGATTAGAATAATAACATTAGAATGATAGCCGTCTCCTACTGACGTAATGAGCTATTTGCATGATAAGCTGATCTCGGCGCCGTTTCTCTGAATAAATAGCGCCTTATTTGTTTGAACAGACATCGCACGCGTAACGCGCTCATGTTTCTGATTTTCAGACAATACAATTCATCTAAAGTTGCCAAGGAACCAATATTTTTGTTCGAAAACAATATTATGAAATCGCAATTGCGAACCTAGTTTATTTGACCCGAAAACAATATGTACATTCCATGTAATGCTTACATGAGTTGTATATATGTTACAATCCTATTGGTGTCCCCCCCCCCTACCCTTCCCAGGTAAACGGTAGTGCGGTTCAATGATATAGACATTAAATCTTACATAAATTGTATTTGAACACATTCCGTCTAATATTTGTGAAACTTTAGCTGTTCCTTTCCAGATTTTCGATGGGACGAACATAACTCGGGAGCAGCGTCGAGAACTGGACGAGTACTGCCAGTCCGACATGGGCTTCAGGATCCTGTTCATCGAGTGCGTGTGCGAGGATCAGGAGTTGCTGGAGCGGAACATCATTGAGATCTTACACTACTCCGCCGACTACAAGAGCATGAGCGAGGAGGAAGCGGTCGACGACCTGAGGAAGAAGTTGGAGCACTACATGCGGCAGTACGAGCCCATAGATGGCAGCCTGGAGACCATCAGCTTCGTGCGTGTTGAGAACATGGGGGAGACAGTCACCGCGCACAAAGTGGTGGGACAAAAGGAGTCCGGTATCCTCGGATATCTGTCCGGAATGAGGGCTCTACCGCAGACATTGTACTTTACTCGGGTAAGTTTTTTTACACAATGTAAAAAAATCTCATGGTCGTATTTTATAACGACAAGTAATGTTGAAATATTATATTATCAGACAATCAAAATTTCACAGCACATAAAATCTAGATCTTATACCTGAATGTAATATTGTCTAAAATAATATTTCGCCAGAAATTTTCTAACGAGTTCACCGTAGTCTTAAGGCTCGTATAATTTGTTCTAGATTCGATCATACGTCTTGGAATAGAGAATATGGTGGATACCTCATTCACGCGAATTACCGTTATTTAGAAAAGTATAGGTATATTTTCCGTTATTATATATATTTTCAGTTTTCAATCAACAATTACAAAATTAGTCGTCACTTGTTTTTCTTAGATGTTTTGACTGTGTTATGATTAGAAATTAATATGATATGACTTTATGATATAAATGTTATCATTACATTAATGATCTATAAACATATTTCTCGTGTAACATCTCTAATTCCGATATGAAATGGAAATTTATTAACTTTACTATTTATAGTACAGGCAACAAACAAGTCTCGGATATAAGTTTTGAATAAATATCGCAGTCGGATCGGGCACGCTTCAGCTGTTTAATATCAAAGTGAAGTTCTTACGTAAATATACCAAGCATTTCGAGGTGTTCCAAAGACAAGTTCTCGAAAATTTATTTAACTTTTTCAAACAAACCAAATATTCGTGTGAATTTCATTTATCACTCATAATTTTGACAAACATTTTGAAATTTAGTTTGGTGACATATCTGAGAATTTGCCAAACAAGTCTTTGATTGATGAATACACTGTAGCGTACTATTTAACTATTAAAACGAGGTAGGTTATAGTTTTATAAAATTCTTACAGAGCAGAATACAATTCTTAGTCAGACTTTCAAACTTAATCAAGACTAGCAAACTCACGGAAAAATTTGCCTTAGTCAGATTTTAACTAGCAATAGGTAATTTCAAAAATCAATTAGCTCAACTAACTGCAGCCTTGTGACACATCGGGAAAAATAACAAATCGAATGACATCTCATTCTTCGGTCAAACCGTTGAGGCTACAGGATTTGTCTGCACTTCGTGCGCCACGCGGACTGGTCCGCGTCCGTCCGCAGAATCACGCACTTTGGAAAGCCGGCTCAACAAGAATATATAAGGACATACAAGGATGATATACAATAACTGTAGCATGTTTAACAGCACGGCGAGAGCGAGTACAACGTGGTGGGGCGCATCGGCGGCGACGCAGCGCTGTCGGCGCGCGGCGAGCTGTACGCGCGCGCTCTCGCCGAACACGTGAATACGCTCGCCGGCCGCGAGCCGCTCTCCGTCTGGACCTCCGAGCTGAGGCGCACCAAGCAGACCGCCGCCGACATACGCGCGCCCAAGTACCCGCTACGTGCGCTCAACGAACTAGACGCTGTGAGTATTCTTTGCAATCGAAGCGTTCGACGATGTTCATATTAGCAATCCACGAATTTGCCTGCCTGAAGCGTCCAGTTTCTGTTTTTGTTTAAGCTCATCTCAGTATACCGAAAGCATATGTTAAGAAAGGCATAACCCAGCTGCTAAACGCACGGTTCTCGCTTCTATTTGACAAAATACTTTTCTGAACTTTTTGCAGGCGTCCAAAGAACAGCTCTATTATCAGCTGTTTTATAGCTTTGTCATTCATATTACGCGGAAATATCGCAAAAATATATCGAAAATAATCAAGATTTAAGAAAGGTGATAAAACAATTTTGTGATTATTTTTAGTTAGCAAAACAGTTTTATCATTGTTTGTTATGTTATCGAAAGGAAAAAGACCGTTCACCCTTCTACCCTCATCGTCTTCTTATGACCAATACGTCGATTTAGATAAGAAACTTGCTCGTGTTTTCGTGATACGATATCGATTTCGCAAAAAAAAATCGCGAAAACTCTTATCACTCTTAAATATACTACTACAGTTCCATTATTATTAACAATAATTGCATGAAACGAATTACGTTGTATGATTATTACGTATTAAATAGTATAATAATAGTTCAACATCTTTGATTCTATAAACATATTTCGCTGAATGGAAAGTAGGTACTCTAATTTCAGGAATGTCACTAATGTTCTTAATACTTATTATGTGTTGATTTTGACGACCGGTTTGCGCAGTGGTAAGGCCTTTCACGTCACAGGTCGTGGGTTCGATTCCCACACAAGACAAACATTTGTGTGTATATCTGTTTGTCTTAAGTTTGAACGTAAATACTACCGGAGGATGGGCAGCAGCGTTCTTTTCTTAGTACGGTGGAACATACTGCGATCGTCAACCCGCCTGCCAAGCGTGGCGATTACGGCACATTTCCTCCCAATGATGCGATCGATGGGGGAGGCCTATGTCCAGCAGTGGACGATCATAGGCTGAGGCAGTGGAGGCGGTTATTTGATTTTGTTATTAATAATATATAAACATAGGTCATAGAATGTTAGATGTTAGTAGTTATTCCTCATATTTATTACGTTTTGGTGAAGCCAATTATTATCGCTTATTTTTTGTATTCCTCTGGCAATTTATCTCTATTTTCATACGTTTAAAATATCGTAAAATCTAATGTTTCTTTTCTGGACTTCTATAATTTTTTTTCAACAGTATTCACACACGAAACTAATTGTCGATAGATCCCTGATCTAAAGCAACCAATAGATTTTTTTTTATTATTAACCGACTTCAAAAAAGGAGATGGTTTTCAATTTGCTTCTATTTTATGTTTGTTACCTAAAAAATTTTATGATACAATTTAAAAAAAAATGCTGAAAAGGAGACATTCGCAAGTGGATCCGATTGCATTTTGAATGTCATTGAACCTTGGCAACTAAATATACCGAAAAGTGACATATTGGTAGATTTAAGACAAACCCTGTTTGGATTTAACCGTTTGTAATGAGACCTTGGCTATATATGACTTAATGACATAACTATATTTATGTAAATTTTAAATCCTTAGCTTTTATTTTTGTCAAAAAAATCAAAATATTATTACTATGTTTAAAAAATGTATGAAAAACAAACATACGTCTGTATGTAAGGAAATAATTTCATAGGTGAGCGATCGTTCTAAGGCTCTGATAAACCAGTTACCTACTTACCATCTGGGACAAGGTGGTACCTAACTCAATTGCAATTTATCTTTAATGTTGTTAGTTCAATTTTGCAAAAATGGAACGTTATATCCTGATAAGAATTGAAATGGCAATAAAAAAGAAGTATAGAATAAATTTACATGATTTCGCATATTTTTAAAAATTATTCAGTAAACGGTATTTTAAAAGAAGAAACATTTTGTTAGTTAATTAATAATATTAATTATAGTAAATTCTGTGTAATGGCGTCTTATGGAATTCAATAAAATTTCACTAACGATAATTTCATATGACACATCCCAAACTAACTTTATTAGTTTATATAATCCTCATATTATTCCGCATATTATTGTCAAACAGATTTATCTGATTAATATGACTTTGTACGATTTTGAAGTACTAAAAATAAGTGATATTTTAATGTATTGTAAACAGTCCAAACGACCGATAGTAAAAGATAAAAGTACTGTCGGAGTAAACAGTGTTCGCTTTGGACACTACTTTTTGTTTGCGTAATATATATATTTTTTTAAACTAGTCTTGTACATACAACTGTGAACCCTTCTTAAGGACTATGCATAGTGAGGTGAACAGAAATATACGCAACGTAAGAGCCTAAGTCTAAATCTACGTTTAAATCGTTTAAAACAATTTCGTCAGTCGTACTACATATAGTCCGGTCAAATTAGCGAACGACCTCAGATTGAAGGAATTCATATAGAAGCGGGAAATTCGTATAGACTTTTATTATGGCGTCTTAAAAGTATTCTCAAAAGACACATGAAATCTAATTACGTGATCATATGAAATTATGATTAACAGTCACGTGTAAGGTAAAATCGTAGATAATATTATTATTTTAATCTATGTAAAGTGGTTTATATAATTTATATAATTTTATTTATACGTATTTCAAAGCCAAATGTACGTCTCATTATAGATCCAAACGGGGTCTTAAATCTACCAATATATCTTTCGGGTTATCTTCGAAACCCAAGGTTACTGACACATGAAATTAAATGGGACTCACCTGCGAATGTCCACTAATATTTTTTTTATTTCAATCGGTTCATATCATCCGAATCAAAATACACAAAAAAAATGCAAGAGAATTGAAAATCTCCTCCTTTTTTTTGAAGTCTTAAAATTTTATAACTTTAAATTAGTAACATATTTGGTTATGTCAATGAAAGCTGATAAATTTTTACACTTGAAAGTTATCAGTTGTTTGCTTTACAAATTGTTTAGCCGTACAAAGTTTGACTTCCCGGTATTTATCGGGATTAAGATGTTTATCTTACATAATCAAATCTAACGTTTAGAAACCACAACCGATTTTTAAATGTTTTCGCGCACTTGCGCAATGCGTGATTTTCCTTTATTTGCAATAACAAGTAACATAGTATTGTGGTTTTTGATTTCTTATTGTTAAAGCCGTGGCCTAATAATTCTTGATTTGTCGTAACTTGATATATAAAAACTAAGTAACTTAAATAAAAAAAATTGCATTTATTTATATATAATTATTACAAGACACAATGAAATTAATTAAGCAGTCGGTAATTGTCAAATAAACAGATTTCGTAATTGAGTTTTAGTAAGTTTTTATAATATTTGATTATGAGACATATTATATGACGATTTAAAGATTTTACGTCAAACTCTCCTTTGTCAGGTTGAACTAATTAAAGTGGCTACAACCAAAACTCTTTGTTTCTATAATGAATAAACTACCACTTGACCACAGTCCCGTCTGACGTTAAGCGATGATGTGGTCGAAAGATAGTACGCGCTAATTTAAATATACCCTTCTCTTGACTTCTCTTCTCTTCAACTCAGGTAGAATTTAAAACATAGTTAATTAACATTTTTTTTTCATATTTTTTCAAATTTTTCTTCACTTTTTCTAGTTATTTATGTGAAAATAATTTAAGTTTGATTGTAACTCTGATCTTTATACATTCATAAAGGTTAATTCTTTTTGCTGTTTATTACGCGGGTTGTTTACAAAACAAGAATTTCTCACTACAAATATCAACCTGAATAAGAATGTTTCATATCTTGGCAGCATTATTTAATGGCGTATTGCATTTCACAGTCGCGGAGGAAAATTACCGAATGACCGCCAGAGGGTAATCCTTTTCTATTTATAATAAAATGGTCGCTATTGAATTTTATAAATCTACTTTCGTGAAATCTATAAATAAATAATGAATATGTTACGTGGAAAAAACTTTCGAATTACTCACCGCCAATTCTCTTGTCAAAAATTATTCGTTCATTCCATTACGTCATAAAATTCCCGCCTTTTTTAATGTCAATTTCTAATTCGTATCATCAGTAATCAAAATTTATTAATATTCATGATTAAACACGCTTTGTCTGTATCAGGAATATCCTGATAATTCATATAGATTATTTAAAATTACATTCGGGGATTAGCCTGATCTTAAGTGCTATGTCGAAATCTAACAGTCGGGATTAAATTAGTCGTTGAGTGTAGAAAGTACGTGTGCACAATAATGACAAAATTATTTTATTGCTTGTTTAATTTGCTAATTAAGCATATAAATTCACTTACTACAAATTTGGTCTAGTGTTTTTGTAGTGTTACTATTCTAATTATGTTAAAAGTTTGGTGAATTTTACCTAAAATAATTCTAATTAGAAAATTACATTTATTTTAAGTTCTGCTACATTATCATAGACAAAAATTTGACCGAAAATGTTTTAACTCCGTAAGGAATTTTGTTGGAAAATAACTACTTTTTCAAGATTTGGGGATATTTACAGTACTAAAAACTTTGTCGCCCGTATATGAAACTGGACTTTTTGGTATACTATTGACGTATCTCATTGCCAGGGCATCTGCGAGGGCCTGACCTACGAGGAGATGCAGGAGCGGTTCCCTCAGGAGTTCGCCTGGCGCGACCAGGACAAGCTGCGTTACCGCTACCCGTGGGGCGAGTCTTACATCGACATCATGACGCGGCTGCGGCCCGTGCTCGCCGCGCTCGAAGACGACCACAACGTGGTGGTGGTCGGCCACCAGGCGGTGCTGCGCTGCATGCTCGGCTACTTTCTCGACGCTAAACTTGGTATGCATACCACAAGCGACTCGTCTTTTTTTTTATTAGAACACTTTAACCGTTTTAACACAACAATCGAACGTCTCCTTTGCTTTTTGTGTGGAAACAAAGGTGACAGGACAGGGCCGGCTGTATATTTCATGTTATTAAAATTACGTTAAACATTATTTTATTAGTATCTGCAGTTCCCCTGGTGTTTAGGATGTTCATAGGCGTCGAGGATCACTTAAGACTTAATGCTCGTTTGTTTCCCCTCTTATCCTATAAAAAGACTACAAAGACTTGCTTTAAGAGACTTCAAGATCAAAGTATGATAAAAGTGAATTAAGAAAAACGTCATATATCGAATGAAAGACGAATAAGAAAACTCTAAAGCACTTCATTAATTAATTAAATATAAGTCATAGTTACACAAATGCGAATAATTAAATTAACAGTGGTATCGTTTGTTAACAGATGAACTGCCATACATGAATGTTCCTCTTCATACGATTGTGAAACTAACATCTTACGGATATAAATACAAAGTGGAGATGATAAAGCTGCCGATAGACTGTGTGGACACTCACCGCAAACAGCCCAAGGTAACGTCAAACATTTACACAGATTATATATGACGCATCAGTCTTAGGCATAGACAACAATGTGCAATGTTATGAATTTAGACGCTTCCTCTTATAATCAATCAAAAACGTTTTTAATGTTTGAAGTGAGTTAGATATTTCTGTGTATTCCGACCTTCCTCTGTTCTTCCTTGTAATTTCTTAAGTTGGAACCAATCTTAAGATTTCTATATGTTGTCAAATTTTGTTTAAATTATCAATTCAATTAGTCCTAATTGAAGATGAGAGTAATTGACCGTACGATCAAAGGTTGATACGTATAGTTAATTATTAACCAATTACCTAATTATTTATATGCTAAAGTGTTCTGGTGTTGGAACTGACAATCTAAATCATGCTAAATACTTATTAATCTATCCACGTGCAAACGATGCATATAAATTCATTGCCCAAAAACCTAAAATGACTGTTAATTATTTGTTTACAGAACTGTTCAATAAACAGGAGCACAGCTGAAGCGTTGGTGACAGTGCCGTCTCACTATGACACTCTACCATCCAACTTGTGGCAGAACCCAACAGAGGCGCAGCTTTAGGCGCCGTGGCCGCGCCTCACATAGACGGGGCGCCTGAGTACCACGCCAGCATTACGGAACACCGGGGAAGGAACCCCTCCGATGTGAACAGGCCTCGTCCTGGTCGTGAAAAACCATGGACACCGCGGAGAAAGTATATCGCCAGCCATCCAGCGATCTATAGACTCAACAGACTGTTGTTTACGCCCACAGTGTCACACGAGCGAGTTAGTGTTTAATTTTTATTTTTTATTTTAGTGAAAAATTTACGTACAAAATAATTCGAGGATGTGTTCGAATACGAGTGTTAACTTCCAATTACTGATAAGACTGAAATGGTTTTTCTTTTTAATTTCGTTTCAATTTAACAGTTCGTTTATTTTTAATCTTGTCTCGTGTTCTTATTTTTAATCTGTAGTTATAGTGTGCGTCAGACGACGTATCGCGTAATTGTCTTAAAGCGTTAATCATTTCAATAAGTGCTTCAAAACGTACTATTATGGGCGATTTTTTATATTTTCATTTATGTTTAATTAATTAATGTTTATCTGTCTTTTATACGTGTGAAATTAATTCAACAAAAACAAAACAGTTTATATGTTTATATCATTAGAAAATAATTTGTAATAATAAGTTAGTTTTTTTTAAAGATTAAGAAAAACGACACTGGTTGGAAACGTGTTTTTAGTGTTTGTTTAGAAATGTTCGCCGGGATATTTAGAGCAATGTCATTTACAAATATAATTGTTACTTAGGCTCTCATTCTGTTAACGTGGTATTGGTAGCTTATTTTTAAGTTTTAGACGGTGGGATATACTAAAGCTAATTATTTTATAACTAAGTATATTCCTAAATATAGTATACTCGTTAGACTCACTGCGGGGCGTGATCTTTAATAATTGTAACTAAATGTTCAACAGAATCTATTTAGAGGTTATGTAGGGGGAGATCTTGCTTCATTTGACATACGTAGTTTCATTCGACGAATCTTGTATGTGTAACGAATTTTTTTTTTTAAATAAATGAAGTACAAGCAAAATACAGTTGTTTTATAAATTTTAAGATAGTTTTGTAATTTTTTGACTACGTTATCCCGTCCGAAGCCGGACCTACCTAAATAGATATTCTACTGAAAGATGGTGTCAAGGAATCGATAATTGTGGTAATTTATTGGGTTGGGGGGATGGGGGGGGGGGACATCTGTTGGTTGTTATAAAAACTTGTCGATTTTCTGACTCTAATTTAAATAGTGTTACTGAGACCTGCAAAGGTTAAAGGCTAAAATTAAGTAATTACTAAGTGAAGAGAGCAAACTATTACAATCAATAAGCACTTAGCATCATGTCTTATCAGATTTTCCTTACTTTTTTAGAGGATTAGTAGAGTTTACATGTTTGTATGTTCATTTCGAAAGCCAAAAGTTCATAAGCCATTATAATATTCGTCATATCCCAGCCCTACTCCCGCCTACATGGGGTTGGCACAGTATCTTATCATAGTATGTGTTACTTAAATTATTATCTCCCTAAATATATGTAAAATTTCGCACTAGCTAGAAATTCATCAAGAATTCACCTAAAAAGATAAGATAAAGGAAAATGATCTATGACTATTTTAAGACATCCTAATCGATTTTACGAGAATAATAATATGTTGACTGCAAAAACAATGACTTGGTTTGTGATGGATGTGTCATAGACTTTATATACCTTACACATGTGTGTAGTTCATGCGAACAAATTAATACAAAAATAAACTCCCTGCCTTACTCAATTTCATTGACACGTATAGAAATCTTTATCCTTACATAATTTTTGTATCGTTATGTTTCAATCGTTTGGTAGTTTTTCCTGGAAAGTTTTCCGGGAATTTTGAAAATGGATATTTTTTTAGATTTCGAGGTGCTTGCTCTCTTTTTGTGTGAATCAAACTTAACGACGGCTTGGAATAATGTACGAGTCGATGTGATGGCGGGACACACCCCGCTAGCGCTTTCCTACACCCGCAGTCGCCTCACGAGTACATACACGGATGGTCTATATACAGACGCGCTCAAAAATTTTGGTTAGTTTTATTATTATTCGTTAAATTTCTATGTAATATTTTCATTTCTATCTGTTTGTATTGTCCTAATTTCTCCGAAGCCATTAAATATTTTGTAATTTTATTAACACTTCCAGAACTACAATAAAATAATAATTCTTAATTATTTCCAACTTGATTTTACGCGCCCACTCTCAGCTAACTCTGAGCCGTCATTAAGTTTGATTCGAGACATACCTCACGTCCTGTTTATGCCGCAGGAATTGGTACATTTGAAAAAGAAGTAATATAATAAGAGGATGAAAGATTGTGGATGCCAAAGGCTCCTGCCGAAACCATACCGAGGGAGGCGTTATAAGAAAAAAAATCGGATTTCTGATAATGTCTCCACTCAGCCTCATTTCACGATAAGAACATGTTCAACGAAGTTAAACTAAAGAAAATCTACCTACAATTTATGTGACAACAATTTTTTTGTTGTAAAATCAATCAATTTGGTATTGGATCGTGGCAAATTATCTCATTCACTGGATTTTAAATAAAAATAACAAAGCGGCAAATACAACATTTTGTTTTATAACAGCCTGATGATTTATCTTTATAATTGTAAAATTGACATCAATTCAGTACTTTTCTAAATATTGTGATATGAATGTCATATACTTGCCGTGAGTCGCGGCTTGCTACTTGCGTCTGAGAAAACGGCGCAGTTTATTCATAGATTTTATACCTCCAGATGGAGTGTTAGTGCCAAAGTGAGTGTGTGTGTGCTAACATAATACCGTTACTGCAAATATGAGAAAATGCTAAACATATTAAAAATACTACGAAGTTTTTTTATTATTATTTATAACAGTTGAAACGGTGTATGTAAATCAGTAAAATAAAAAATCTATAGAAACAAAAAAGTGCTCGAAGTAAAAAGAGGATGACACCTTGTTTTAATAGGAAGCATTACAAAAGGTAATAATTTTTTAATGCAGTATTTATTGAAGATAGTTTAAAGTAAAGCTTAATTTTATTTACATTTTTTTTCTCTGAAACTCTAAAATTGTTTTCATTTTCTAAACAATTTATTCAGGTACTACATTTTTAAAACTTTTTCAGTTTCCTCTAGTCGGATTTTTACATAATCATTCGTTGTTTAAGCTACAGGAGTTAAAAATGGAACGGCCATACATACACATATCATACGCGCAAAACAATGCCCTCCTGTCGGTAATAAAGCACAATATGTGTATTAAAATTTTAAATATTAAAGTAAATAACAGCTGCCTTTGAAAATATATTAAATTATTGGTATGTTAATCAAAAACAAATTAAATTACAAATAATTTTTAATATCATTTTAGTGCTATTGACTTTTTTATTCTGTTTTTATGGTAAATAAATATTTGTATATATGCAAATTTATGGAAAAAATTTCGCATTTCTCTGTTGTGGTGCAAAAACCTATTTATAATATGAGCAACATTAAATGGGAAAAATAATTTGACATTTGTGTTACCACAAAACTTAAAATTTGAATAATCTTTTAACGATTTTTAACAAAAACAAAACCGGCTTCAAATTCGTATAAATCTTTTCTTTTTAGGGATATAAATTATAAAAAAGCAGCGTTATCAGCTGCCATAGTAAAGCTGACAATAACAACTTTTTGACACATGTTATCTATTACCGAAATTAATTTAAACACGGATTTGAATTACAAAAAAAAATAGCTATTAAAATAAGAAACGAGCGCCTGCCGTATCTAGTTTATTTTTTTTAATAATCATTTATAGTCACGGAACGTCACATTACAAAATCATTAAATTCAAACACAGCTTGTCTTAAGTCTACCAGCCAAAATCCAATGACATGCAAAATTAAATGCGACCAACTTGCGAATGTCCCCTTTCCAAAACAAGTAACATTTTTCAAATCGGTTCTGATATGACGAAGTTGAGCGGTAACAGTGGTAGAGTCCGCAACAACATCTGTTGAACGAATGGGCCGCTCGACCGGTGAAATACCACGACCTCACACAAGACAGGCGTGAAGTAGAAGTTTTCTGCTTCTCGTTTGATGAATGAGGTGCCGGAGGCCTAATTTCAGTCCTCTTCCCTTTCTCACCTTTTTCTTATTAGGAAAGGATGAGAAAGGAAAGAGGATTTGACGGGGAAGGGGATGGATAGAAGAAGGAAATGTCCATTTTCTGTCTATCCTCTCCTCTGTTTTGTAAAGGTGGGCAATGCATCTGCAACTTGCAAATGCTTGTTGCAGATGCCAATGGGTAGCAGTCACTTAAGTGACTGCTACCCATGGCATCAATTGGTATACAGTTAGAAAACGTGGTTACGCATACCATAGGCTATACATATAAAATATCTGTCTGTTTGATTGCTGTATGTCCTACCTATATTATAAGAATACGTAATTGCGCATATGATAGGTTATAGTATCTATAAAATATCTGCGTGTCCTTATACTGTATGTGCCGTAATAATTTAAGAACAGCTTGACCGATCTTAATGAAAATTGGTATCTAGTAAGAATACGTGATTTCGTAAATTACAGGATATATAAAATATCTGTCTGTTTGTCTGTCCGTCTGCTGTATGTCCCGTTACAACTTAAAGAACGCTTGACAGATCTTAAATTTAATTTTAGATTGAATATGATTTCATTGATGTTTGATTTGATTGAATAAAATTGATATGAACACGTGATTGCGCAAATTATTGGCTATATAAAATATCGATAAGCCTTATGATTACAAAAAAAAGACATTTTTAAAAGAATTATTTTGTATTTTCTGACAGCCTTTCTATAGACCTATTGAACGCGTGCGCAGCCACTGGCAACAATCTAATAGATACACTGCCGGCCAAAAGTTTGAGACCACTTTATACACAGGTTATAATTTGCAAAATATTTTAAACCTCCGTATGATAACATAACAATATGAACACCTGTGTAATCTACTAATCATTTTGAATGTCTAAACACCATTTCTCTTATC
>DWLR01003311.1:0-13720 GCA_018246295.1 Papilio alexanor hazarajatica | reverse complement strand
GATCGCATCAGGAATGATGTGATCCGCAGTAGAACCAGAGTAACCGACATTGCCCAAAGAATTGCAGATCTAAAGTGACAATGGGCCGGACACATTGCTCGCAGATCGGATGGCCCCATCGGGGCCGAAAGGTCCTGGAATGGCGGCCACGTACAGGTCGACGCAACGTGGGCAGGCCTCCTATCAGATGGACCGACGATCTGGTCAAGGTTGCGGGAGTGCACTGGATGCGGATGGCGGAGGACCGATCTTTGAGGCGATCAATGGGGGAGGCCTACGTCCAGCAGTGGACGACCATAGGCTAAGATGATGATGATGACGATATTACGTACTTCACTGTTTTGTCGTATTTCCTTGATTGTCGAAACATAATTTGTGTATTGATTTTAATAATACTATTAATTGTTTTATTTAGAGTAGGTGTGGTGGGTACTCCCCTCTATTCATGTGCCTAGATATATTCAGGTCACATAAAAAGGCGGTAGACACCAATACCTCTAAATTTGGATGTATAAAAATATAGTACATTTAACGAATGTTGAAACTTATTTTTATACAAAATAATTAAAAGTTACGTTAATTAAATTTTACTACTTGAACAGGTATACATTTAGTAACTACCGTAACACAGTAGAGTTGGCTAGAGGCAAAGTGGACGTGCCCTGGCGTAGATAATACGTCCACTCAGTAAATAAAGGTATACATCGAGTATTTACAGTGACATTCAATGTCAATAGAATGTTCGCTTTGTACCGACTCAGGGAACAAACAAAGGTAATCCCCACCGGCACGAGATATCCTGAGGGGGGCACCGAAGTCACTGTTGGTCGGGCGAAGTTCATTGATTTTATCTTACGACCTTACAGAACGACTCTTTCGATCAAGATTAGAATGCTGTTTTTGTTTCGGCTTTAAATATTTATTTTCGTAAACCTTTAAAGAAAAGCTGAGATATTCAGGTGTTAATCCACCGCTCATTTAACTTACATTTTAGAATTACCTGTGAATTATTTTTCTTAAAAACTTAATAAAAGGTAAAAGTAGTGCAAAGATTACGTTTGAGTGCATATTCCGTGGCTTCTTATTTTATAGTAATATATACAGTAATTTAAAAAATATTGAGTTTTTCTTTACTGTTATTAATTAACTACTCGCCAAACTAGATTTATATGAAAAACCTATATGATAATTTTTATGTTCAAATTCTTACAAGTCGTGTCGCTTACATGAGATGCTTGTCTATGCCAACAATACCAAACTTGCAATATTATGAGTGTATATATCTCTTATTATCAAGTAAATTTACTGAAGTAAATATAGTACGAGTGTAAAAATTTGTCAAATGACGAAATAATTCCCATAAGGGACATTCATAAGGGGGATTCCAAATTGAAATTAGTAAAGCTTAATGTGACGTTCGGAGCACTTAACCACCATAGCTATAATCAATTAGCAACAATACACACACCCAGCCAAGCCCATTTATTGTATTCAAATATGACAAAACACGGTTATGTTTTTTTATGGAAAATACATTAGGTTGATTTGAAATGTCAGACATTACTTTTGCCATTTAAATAGCAGACAGAAAAAGTTTTTTTAATACTACTTTGAAATTGGAATGACTTGCCTTTTAACTGCAAAATTATGTATTATGTATCATTTAAATTATTAATGAAAAACAAAACCGACTTTAAATTTATACAATTTTATTTCTTAATCATTATATCATATACAGTCAAGGTACGTCTCATTAAATATCCATTAAACCGAAACAGGGCTTGTCTTAAATACCAATATGTTAAGCTTCGTTATGTCTTTGGAAAATTTCAATAACATTAAAAATTAAATTAAACTTGCAAACGTCCCATTTCCGACAAAAACATTTTGAAATCGGTTCACAAGCGACGGAGTTCTGAGGTAACAACAAACATAAATAAATACAAGCGAATTGAGAACCTTATCCTATTTTTATGAGGTCGGTTAAAATGTGAGTTTGTAAATATAATCCATATATTATAATATCCAAATCAGTTGAATCAAACCTAAAACCAACAGTTCTAGTTGTTTAATTACTATTCAGGTAAAACAACAATATGCATATACAATTTATATGTATTAGTGTACTGTTTACCTACACAATATATTTACTAGGCTAAAGCTAAGCTAACTATAAAAAGACTTCTTCTTAATTTATTCGCATGAAATTAAACGCATAATTTGTCAATAAATAGATTAAATAAAGAAACTTAATCCGATCAATACGAAAATAGACATATCATCATTAACATTAAACAGCTTAATTGTTTAAGTATCGAGCGAGATTTTATTCCGATTATTATTTTCTCTAAGTAGAGTAAAATTATATTTAAAAATACTTCTGACTTTGTTGTAAATAATGTAAATACTCAAAGCTTTTATATGTTTAATTCAAGCAAAGAGGATCTCGTCATCACTGTCTGTCAACTCTGTTTTGCCTCAAATATGACAAGGGTTCAACCTATAAACTTTTCACGTATTTTAGTTAGCTTTAAGTATGTACATATGTGTATAGGTTATGACATCACAAAATACTAGAAGCATTAATGCCAGAAGCCTCGTCCTTACCATTTTCCGTATCACCGTTTTTACCATCCTCTACTCACTTCTTTTGTCTTTTGAAACTTGCTAACTCTTCTAAATGATGTGGTTGCTGATCCTGTATGAGCCAAAACTTATAGAAAATATGACTGGGTGCTACCGCCTGCTCTGTGAGTTGCATAGATAGGAAAAACATATATTGTAAAACAGGCTACTTCGTCCCTCCCCCGGTAACCATCCATGGCGTGCTGTAAAGGACCCTAAACGTCGGAAGCATAAACATTAAATAAACGCTATAAAATGCAGAAAATTGTTTTAATTTCAAGGCTACTAAGTTACTATGTTATTAGGTTTCCTTTAGAATCACAATTCTTTTATAAATGTAAATAAAATGTGAAAATTATCCCTTTATAAATTAAAGTAGTAGGTACCTAATTATGAATTAGCATATCGTATTTTTCCATGAATTTCTGTAATACGTACATTACTTAGTTGTTAACAACGTTTGTCAGAGGGCCTGGCAAATGAGGTTGGTGTTCGAGGCGAGGATGCTAATGTCAGCCAGCTAGTATATTTTCCAGATAAGCGCCTCGTTGACGTCTCGCCCGACTTCGCTCGCTTATTTCATTAGACGTTTGCTTTGATTTAAACTTACAGTTAACTTAATAGACGGACTGCAATTAGATTGTCCCGCCTATTGTATAACGATAGGATATAACTTTGATATAACTTTGTCTATGTTGTTGCAAGTATGATTATTTCAGTTAGAGACTCATAAACTCATCATCTTCCTGCCCTTTCGCAATCTATGTAGGGTCGGTATAGTATGTACCCCTCTCCCATCTCTCCTGGACTAGACTCATAAATTCACGACCTCGCGATATTCTTAATGCTAGTAAAGTATTAGGCTATTTCACAAAAAAAAATATATTGATAATGATACGAGTATGCATAATTGTGGCAATAGGTGGCTAAAGGCGGATATCAATACCTACCCTAATAGAGGAAGACAGATAAATAATATCTGTAATATAGCGTTGCAGCGTAACGTGACATATACGAAAGACATATGGAAATGGCGTAATTTTATTAACAACGCAAGAGGTTTGAGGAAGTGGGGCTTTCTGTAAATTTTATCTTAATGTACAATATATATTTTAGTGAGCAGTTTGAGATATTCTACAGATTTTTACAGACGTGAAAAGTAAACCTTTTTACTTTTAAACTAAATGTCTGAGGAAAATATCTGAAAATTTTATTCATAATTGACAACCAGAATGTTTTAAATATTATAAAATATTAATACTTAATAGTATACTGGGAAGAGGGCTACAAATAAACCTAGGAAATCCATCAAAAATTGATTTGTTTTGAGCGTTTACAATCTAAAAAAAAAAAAAATCAGCCGTCTTGCAATTTTATAAGTACAACTTTTTTTATATTTTTCTCCTTGACGCTGTAAGGTCTCGGGTGTAAATTTTGCTGGATATTCGAACCGACGTCGTTAGCGCTGCACAAAGGTCTCCCTAGGGCCGGCTGCGACGCCCGGGCTACCTTCATAAATCTTTTCTACCGGCTTTCCGCAACTAACAAGCCAACGGTGTACTTTCTGCTCGTGTCGATTCGATCCCTCAGTTAGTAAATAACACTGACAAACTTTCATAATAAAACCGCCCTAAATGTATTAAATACTCCGCGTTACGAACTAATCGAGCTTGTAATTAAGTTGGCGCCAGTCAATGGAGTTTACCAAAAATGCAAGCACTTTTTTAGAGTTTTGACATAAAATGACTAATTTTGAAATAACACGTCAACTATATACAAAAACTAAAAATAATTATCTTGTATTGTTTTTTTTATATTGTAAAAGCATTGTCTATCACTATCCACAACTACGAGTACAATATTTGTTTCGGGAAAAAGGAGAAAAGTTGATAAGGTAATATAAAGGAAGAGGGATAATAAGGGAGTAGCGTGTACAGCCTTTCATCTAACAAAAAATATAATAAGTCCTACATACAAACCGTTAGTACACGCCAGTATCGAGTAACTGGGGACTTCATCGACCGAGTTGGCACATTAGTGCAGTACTTTAACCACGTTTACCTCTAAATAAATGTATCATTAAATTATTTACATACGATAAGCTATTTTATTGTGATATCAAGTTAATGGTGTAGCTTTTTCTTAACTACATCATGCAAATTATACGCTTGAGTCTAAATTGTTTTCTTAAATTAAGAATTGTTCCCAAACCCATCACACAGAAATCAAATGTTTTGCTTATACTTTCTCCGGACTCCGTATTAGTACAACAAATAAGCAATAGTAAGTTTAAAAAATCAATAAAATAGACTGACCTTACCTATGATACTCTGGGGAAGAAAATGAATCGAACGGGAACTCATTCTTTCAAATCGGTCAAGATGTTTAGACTACAAGAGGTCACTATAGACCGCATAGAAATACATTTATATATACATTATACCGTAGAAATAGTCGACATACCTATTAGTCGGGCAATAATATTGAATTTTCAAAAACAGCAATGAAACAAGGATTGATAGTTGCATATTGGACTGCACAGTGGCTGTATTCGTATAGAATTCGACGAAGTCTTTATATTCGTATTGTATGACCGTATTCTGACCTCTCCTACGGTATATTGGTATGAAACGCCGCTCATTCTATAGGCGCTATGGTTTTAATAAACTACCAAAAAGCCGGGTTATGAAGCAACGTATCTGCAGTTTCACAATTATATGTATGAAACTATGAAGGGTATATATTTTGTGTGTTCGTTTTTTTACAAATACTGGTACTGAATGATTTTAATTGCAACTTATTTCATTCGAAGCCAATGGATTTAATAAGCATTATTGGCTAAGATTTATCCAATGCTGGTGAATGGATGGACACCTGTTATCATCCTCAAGGACTGCCACGAAAACTATATCAGACCTAATTCTTCGTCGTCCCCTTCTGACAACATCAATATATTAACAATGCTGTAAAGCTAATACATCTAGGCTCATGCAAAGACCTTATATCACTGGTAATACTCCGAATAATTATACTTCTGTTTAAACTTTTGAATGTTCGACTTAGTCGATGATCTAATAAATGCAGTAACGATCTAATACTAGTCAATAGGTTTTAAACATGCTGGAACCAAATCACCATCACCCCTCCCCCCCCAAAAAAAACTACAATGGCCAGTTCTATTTATTTTCGCACAAAAATAGCAATTCACTTGTTCCAAATTCTTCAAATTTAGACGCACAAAAATTTATCCGAAAGTTTAAGCTTTTGGTTAATATCGTGGTCTGTTATTAATATGATAAATTTACCTTGAAAATTTAGTATGTATTTCCGGCAAAATTTTTAAAATATTTATGGACTTTAAGTAAAAACGAAAACATTTTGTCATGTTGTATTCAGTCGACTGACAGATATTAACGAATATCCTCAGTAAAGCGATCAATCAATCTTGGGAAAAAACTTTTTCTTTTACGTCGAGGCGTTTTAAGAAAAAAAAAAAAAATCTTCTACAATAGTGTATTCTCTAAAAGTTTTTCATAATTGCTTTGAATTTGGAAATAATACTTAAATTTAAAATAGATTTGTGTGGTTGATCATGGTTTTATTTGAATATTCTGAATATGTGGTTTTTAAGACTTACTTTTAAGCTATAACACGAGACTGACTGTGTGTGACTTAATGCAGATAATTTCTTGAAGATATCTGTCAAGAGTTACTTCAACATATGCCTAGTCTTAGTTATGAGCCTTCTGAGTACTTAAATCAAATTTAAATTAGCCTACCTCACAGCCAAAGTTCCATTTCTATCTTCTAAAAGAAACGTTATTAGCAACGTGTTAAACATATCTCAAGGTATATTTCTGAATGTATGTTGTCGCACTAGACATTATTTATCAACGTATAACTTGCTAAATATACGTATAAGTTATAGATTTCATTGTTACGTCATAAGGTTAATCGCAATAATAAAATCTCAATAAAACCATGTAGTGAATTATTTTTAATTTATTCAGTTTGGTTAATAACAGTAAGTTTGGATGACCATAGTAATATACCTATTTTTCTTCAGAGGAATGGTGTGACATGTAACATAAGGAAAAATTATTTTCTTACAAACAAATACGTCTTCTAATGGGAGATTTCCTAAGAAGTTGTTATGTAAATAGAACCAAGATCAAGGAATATGTTTGAAAGTATATAAAAATAAAGAATAATGGCAGGATAATATGTAATATAATGGACAATCCGCACTGCTTATACTAATACAATTTAAAAATGAGGAATATCTCTTTTATTGTAATGGTTACATATTTTTAATAATGGTTAATCTGTCAAACTGAAATAATATTAACATTTTCACTAGAACACCACACTAGAAAGCTCTGTTACAAAATAACTATTTTATCAATATTCTATTTTTGCGCGACTGTCAGGAGAGTAAATGTTTTTCGCGGGTATGTAAGTATATTTATGCATGTACGTATATCTGTTTCTCTGTGTATGTGTGCGCACATCCCATTGTGACCTCAGCCGCCGGACCCATTTGAAGAGTGAGATCTCATTCGATTCGTAATCATCCGCGAAGTGTCATTGGGGTATAGTCAGTCGGGCTTAATGATTTATTAAATTATCTACAAGTTTACTATTAAATTGCAATATTACAATGAACATTAGCTAAAATATCTAATGTGCTAGATGTTGCTTACTAATTTAAGGGCAGATCTTGTTGATAAGTATTAGATTAAAATGAGTGCTTTAACAAAAACTTTCTTTTGTTTCAGTATCGATGGCGAAGTATTTTCGCACTGGGAACTGGCGGTTGTATACTTCTCTTCTGGCGATTGAAGTTCAAAGGAAACCCATCACCTTTCGCCACCGCTGACAACCCGACAGCGCGGGATCCTTCTTTTTTTACCCGACTTTACACTTTCGCGTATCTGCCAGTGTTTAATTTTTTCCTCCTCTTGTATCCATTCCATTTAAGCTTCGATTGGTCAATGGATTCAATACCACGAATAACATCAATATCTGATCCAAGGAACATTTTATCAGTGGTATTTTACGTAGCTTTATCGAAACTGACATGGCGAGCATTCCTAATGCAACTCAAACTATTTCATGAGAAAAAAATAAAACTTTTTAAGAAGTCTGCCCTGAAAATTAAGTCGAAATGGAATTACAATTGCAAGAAACAGATGAAAATTCTAGAAATCGAAAGAAAAACTGTTATAACTAACAATGTAACAAGTAAACCGGCTATATGCCCATGCAACGGATGTAAACACTCCTTAACAATGGACCATACTACTGTTTGTCGTACAATCAACAATAATAACACTATGATGCATAACTCTAACTGCATATGTGTAAGACCGCAAGAAAAAGTAAAAGAAAAAGAAAAAGTGAAAGTACAAATACCTAAGGAATATTTGTATAGTACGCCGCAAGTTTCAATTATTGTTTTTATAGCATTCATGGTGTTACCATTCGTGCCGGCTTGTAATATTCTATTCTACGTGGGTTTCGTTGTAGCCGAGCGTGTGCTTTACATTCCTAGTATCGGATTTTGTTTATTACTCGGACTCGGAGCGGGTTCTTTGACAAGAAACTGGAATCGTAATGAAATTCGATGCAGAATTTTTATGTTTGCACTACTGATTACTCTGCTGACCATGTGTGGGTGCACTCTGCGCAGAAATCTAGACTGGCACGATGAAGAGAGCCTATTCAGGAGTGCATTACATATAAATCCCCCTAAAGGTAAGATTAATTATCTTTTATATTCTAACATGTCCGTCGTTTTGACCCCGGCTTAAGAATGGGGCAGCTCCATCTCAACCAGTTGATGTCGTATGAACTGCCTAAGGGACAACGTGTCTAAATATGCAGCAGTTTTCTAGTTAAATATATCAGCGGAGTATTGATGCATATTGAGGAGTTCTAAGGGGTTTGTACGCTTCTACTATCTAGAAAGGCGGCCGGCCGTACTAACTATAGCTAAAACTCCTTACAGGATAATCTGTAATGATAGTTACAAGGGTAGAGGAAAACCGATGAAAGTATGGATTGTGTGAAATATGATATTTACATATATCGAAGGGCGTGAATTCAGAAATGACGACTTATAGAGGGATATGAAAAATAAGATCCGAGCCAACCCCACATAAGTAGGAAAAGGGCAGGGAGATGATGATCCTTATATTTTATTTCTCTGTTTGGGTGTTTAATAATTTGTTTACTCTTTAAAATCTCTACGTTCTATATTGAACATTTTTATTTGATAAACTTTGTATATGGCACCAACCATACTACTGACAGTATAATAAAAAGCTAAGTAACGGTAGCAAAACGATGTTTGTTTTTAGTTATTGTCGATTCCCATAGTCGGTTACAATATTAGATTCATCATTATTCATTCGGTCATATTTTAGATTAAAAGATATCTAAGTCTCAGTTATTAATTACTTGCGTATTACTATAATATATAATAGTGTTAATTCTCTCCCTCGCTCTCAAATTCGCCGTTAAAAGCGAAATTGAATTTCACAACTTACAGATAATATATTCTAAATTTAATCCAGTTAATCCACTAACAAGTAAAACTTCTATCTTACGACAAAGATTCATTGATCATTTGGGAAATCACGTTTCGAGTTGAAAACTTTTAAATTATTACAATTTGCAATGTTTTCGTGGCATAACAAAACGACTTCAGGCAGTAATATAAAGTTGGCAGCGCCTGTAATTTTACTCTACCTTGCCCGAACTTTGTTCGAAGCACTTCCACGTTCTGTTCAAACTAAGACACAATTAATTTGTATGAGAGACAGCTACAAAGTACCTGTCCGCGTCGCGTCAGCTTGTCAAAGTTGAAAAGAGGCCGTCGCGGCCTGCGACGGCCATACAGTCGTCGCGCCAAGTATACAGACTATCAACTCGAGAGCTTTTAATGTATTCGCCATTTCCACTTGCTGTAAGATTCTTGACCTTTCTAGGACGCCATTAAACATGCATGTACGGTATCCCAAAGGAGTTCGCCCCGAGCCCGTGTTCACATTACAAACTTTTCCGCAAAGCGAAAAGTTTTACCTGATGGCTCTCATTTTACTTTAGTTCTAGAGCCAACTCAGAATGGCGTTTCATATTATTTAGTTTCTATATAAAATTCATGTAAGCGTTTATTTTGATTTACCGTCTTAAACTGATAATTAAAGTGGTGATTCCGTTGTTATTAACTTAATTTGCAAAACTTATTTGATATATTGATGAAAATATTGGTTGCAGAACGGTATCAAAATAACAACCATATTCTAAACAGGTTGTCGTCCTCTAAGCTGCAATAGCTAGAAGTTTGTATTTATAACTCATTTATATGTATTTCTTATATAATCGCATAGAAAGGTGCATTAAAAAATATTTATCTCCTGCCCTTTTCCCACTTTATGATTACATGGGTATTTTTATATTTATGTGTATGTTTACACATATGTGTTAAAAATTATATTTTATTAAATGATTCAAAAATTTGTTCTAATACGATACACCGAAATAAGGTTCATCATTTTGTGAAAAAACTAAAAGTAATAGTAAATAAAAATTAATAGTCAATAAAGCATTAATACTATAACGCTTTATAAATTGATTGTAAAGATAATTTTCATTTTCACAACTAAATAGCATTTTCCTGATTATATGTACAAAAATAACGCAACAAACACGTGCTAACATTGATTACTCGGATACGGTTTAAAATTTCAGCTTTACCTTCACAATTTAAGCGAGCTTAGTTCGGAATAATCTTTTTTATGGAAATCTTCTGTTTTCACCTCGCACTAAAAGCTAATTGGATCCAATTTGTCCCAATGGGATATTCGAAACAGACCAATCACGAGCTGTCCTTGCTACAAATTGGTTAGGGCAGAGATAGTGGAGGGTAATCAGTTGAGTCTGGCGTTTTATCGAATTTAACTTTTGTCGCGATAGCGAATGTATTGGAACTACAAGTGATTGAGACTACGAGTATGTTAACATTTGTTTGTTTTGTTACAATTAATAGCTTTGTTTATATTACAAACGCTTTACGTTTCATAAATCTTTTTTAAGGGTACACAACGATGTTCGTTTATACTTTTTACTAACAAATAATCTTTTAACTTTTTTTTTACAATAACAAAAACTACTTCAAATTTAGAAAATAACTAGATGGATAATGGTGGTGCTTCGCACGCATTCAATAGATTGCTATCAGGACAATATAAAATAATGTATTTAAATAGTACGTATTTTTGTTACTTTGGCTTCCAAATATTTTATAATTTATCACGCGACATTAAGTTGAGCACTCAAGACGATTTTAAGTTATAACAGAACATACCGACAAACAGTCAGAAAAAAATATATGGCCTATTATTAGCGTATCGTGTGTTATTGCTATATAAAATTTCCATTAAGATTGGTCAAGTTGTACTTAAGTTTTAACGGGACATACAGCAGACAGACAAGAAAAGAAATTACAGACACTATACTACACACTGCGATTTTTATGGGCTGAGAGATGGAAAAAAGCTTAATTTATAATATCGGTTGCTATGCTGATGACAAAAAAAAAAAACTTTTGAACACATGCTGTCAATTATTGAAATTAATGTATAATTTTGGGTATATCTTTGAAACCCAAGGTCCGACGACAACTTGCAAATGTTCCATTTTAAACAAAAGAAACATTTTTGAAATCGGTTCGGAAAGAATTACCGCGGTTAGCATGTTTAGATTGTATAAGCACGTCATAATATAAAATAATGTTACTTAAAACATTCTTTTGTTTTAAGGGTTTTTTTAATTGTATTTGATACTCTCATGTAAATGTACGATGTTACCATTTTAAACTGTTATACATTTTGGGAGGTGTGGCTCTATCTTGCACACTGAAATGGACATGATCTCATCTCCTATCACTTTGAACCAAGTTTTAGAAGATGTGGCTCCAAACTATTGCAGACTGTCAATGTAATAAGGGTCAACTAGTTGTGATATATCGCATAAAAGAAAGAAAAAAAACAAAACGTAACTCCGGAAACGAACCGCCGTTTACGGCCGTATTTCGGGTCGTATTTTATTTTATAGAGCGGTACAAAGGTCAAAAGTATTACTTTAATGGACGTAAAAGATACTTGTTTTGTAATCGGCAATATCTATTTGTAATTTAATATTTGTGTCGCAAAAATCCGTCATGGTTTCAATAAGAATGAAAAGGTTTTTATTTCATGCTAAGTATAAGAAAACTTAATTATTATTAAAAAAAAAACTGTAAGCTTGTCCTACTTGGTTAACTTTTTTCTAATTATTTGATATTAGTCTTGATGTTCGGATATTGGTGCTTAGCTGTACCTTCGCTTATGAAATAATTATTACTCGATCACTTTTTCTGTGAAAATATAAAAATAATTAGTAAGGGATTCAAGTGTGAAGAATATTTTTAAGCAAGAGTCAAGACCTCTACTAGAATTTTACATTGGTCTCAGTTAATGGCTTTGTCTATCTAATTTCTAATAAATGCATAGTAAAAAACCTTTCATTTGTATTGCTATTCTAGTATAGTAATGATAGTCATGCCTTCTATCTACATGTTATGACCAACGTCATTTTATCTTTAATTTAATACAGATGAAGTAAATGCAAATACGTATATTAATTTTTTAAGAAAGTTCTTACAAATTCTAACGTCAAATTTATTACCCACGGTCCTTACACTTGGCTGAGCCCGTGTGTTGTCTAAAAAGTTAACAGACATTGCAGTCATATACTCGTTTTATAAATATAATGTGTTTATACTTTAAACATTGTGCGCACATACGAGGTTACAAACTTTAATTTACATATATGGGTATCTGATTCTGTTACAAATATCTTCATCAAAATGTATCCATATTGCATTGTAGTTTCAGTTTTGAAATATAAATATGTGTAGTTTTATTGAAGAAGCCACTTGACATCGAAGCTTAGATACTCGTATAATTATTGACTGTAGTTTTAGGCCCACAGATTTAAATGTATTCACGTGAACAAACTAATTTAATTTAATTTAATAAAGACACTCCGGGACGCACCGAGGAAAATAATAATTCAATGGAACGGACATACATACACACCCACACACATATCTGTAATCATACATACCAACGAAGAACATTATCCTCAAAAAAGAAACACACAGGTCTATCCAATTTCCATTTTAAAATGATTTGACTGATATGTTCCGAGATTCTAGCGAGATCTGTGCAGTGAGTCGCGTTCATGACGATGGTATCGTAGACTTCTGAATAAGCTTACGTTTTATCAGATATCTTTGCGGAGTATCCCAGCAGAGGTTCCGAGAGATTAGAATCGTTAGAGTCACTAACCAGCTTTGCACCGTCATATCTGATAGTGAACTCTAATTCGAGATGTTTTCCCTTCCCTATTTAACTACTATGAGATAGTATCTTTTCATTAGTTTTACCTTGATATTGCTTGGAATGAAGTTTCTCTTTTTGGTTTTCGGAGATAACGAAGCAAATAACGATGGTAAATTCATTCCTGATTTTGCCGGACAATATTATATTGACAAAGTGTTGTCATATGAGGAAGAGATATTGCGATAATTAATTAGTATTGGATTTAGTAGCACGAAAGATTTAAAAAATATATTGCTATCCATATAAGATTTTCGTTTGTATTAGGTTGACAACTAATAAACCCACCACTTTTTTCGATCGATTGCTAATATAATGTAGAAGCTTCTAGAGCATTTCACCACAGTATATAAATAGAGCGTGATTCAATCACTCGATTATTGTGCAACTGAACTTCAAGGAGTAAAATTTAGAAGACTTATGGAGATTTCTCGTAGGGAACTTCGACTACTCCTACTTCACGAATTTCGTTTAGGTTGAAAAGCGACCGAAGCAATTTTAAATATATGTGCAACGATGGGTGAGGGTGTGCTCTCTTATGATACCGCTAAGCATTGGTTCCGGAGGTTTAGGGAAGGAAATTTTGAACTTTCTGATGAACCTCATCCAGGAAGACCGCCTACAATAAATGTGGAGGAATTAGAAAG
>DWLR01003310.1:0-13722 GCA_018246295.1 Papilio alexanor hazarajatica | reverse complement strand
TTCCTAAGGTCAAATCTATCGTTTTACCAAATTTCCTCAAAATCGGTTTAGTGATTTAGGCGTAAAAGCGTAACAGATAGACAGACAGACAGAGCTACTTTCGTATTTATAACATTAATAGGGATTACAAAGAAAGAAAAAGTACCTAACTTGTATATTCAGTTCTTTTTTAAATTAAGTATTACCTAACGTAACGTACAACGCTTCATGATAATGGGTTAAGAAGTGTTTACGTGAAAGCGTAACAAACAAACAAACTTACCTTCACGTTAATAATATTAGTAAGGATATGCAAACGAATTCGCGATTAAAATTATTTAAAGTAACGATCGCTACTTGCCTTAATATTTTTTTTTATCTTATCCGTCTCTTACCCTTCGCCTTTTTCTACACATGGTAATGAAACTGCATTTCTTTAGGTTTTTACGAATGTTTATATGTATGTAGTCGCGTAACATCAGGTGTTCTGCTGCTAGTTTGCTTTCTTTTCTTTTCATCGATAAAAAGGATCCTACGCACGGTGTTGTATTTCAGTTTGAGGAAGAAATTGTCTTTGAAAATAATTTTCTCTCTTTAAATCAATCGTGCAAAATATATGAGTTTAGTTTTTTAATAAAATTTTTCAAGCATTAGTTTAACATTTGTAATTTTTTGATATCATTATTTTCTTATATATTATCACAGTAGGTTATTTTCCATAGTTTAACTAGAAAGAACAATAATTTGATACAACAGATCAACTATATTACGCAAACGACAAAGAAATAAAATTATACCATTTATGTCTTACCTTGCCCTTTGTGTTTCTTTTTAAAAATAGTTCATTTTATGTTTAATGAAGAAATTGCCTGTTTTTACATACGAATAAATTAATTATTTTAATAACTCAATGAAATAAGTTCTACACTATCGAAGCTTTGCTAAAACTTAAGATATAATGTAGATATCTATTAAAATTATATATACGTACATTTTAATCGATAATACAAGTCATATAAATTTATTGCATTCTTAAAAAGAATCGAAACATCCATCGAGACTAACAGATGCACTTAATACCCGACAACAGTACTCGACGACGCCACGGGAAATACACAATCTATTGTATGAAGATCGCATTGAATAAAGTAGAGAATCGTTTGCGTATCGGATATTAATTTGCCTCGTCCAGCTTATCGTTGTTATCCACACCAATGTTTCAAAAGCACAATTTGCATTTCAAAATCCTATGGTAGCGGGCGCGGAGTTACCGTCCCCAGCGCCCTTTATCACTACTTATTAACATTTTGTCGCCGCTTGAATCAATTAAAGGCGAGCCTCGCATAGTAATTAACAAAGTGACAGATCAACAAGTTTTAACACTCGGCGGTAATGAAGATGTCGCGTTGTGGCCAGAGATAAACAACGGGAGATGCGCTTTACGGACGGTGGTCTGGCGGCTACCGGCTACTGTCCGCTACCCACCTCTTGTGTGCGCTAATGTACCAACACACTTGTGTGCGCATCGCTTCTTGTACACTGCAATTGCAAAGTTTATTGCAGATTTAAAAAAATCTTTTTACTTACGTGTGCTGTATGGTAATTTAATGAAATATACCTCATATATATTTTTTACTTTCTGAAAAAAATAATCTTTTTCCTAATTAATTTTCTCCTTCAGAGATTACCGACGTGCTGTTTTCACTAAGATCTAAGATTATCTAAGTATCCAAAATTTACAGCGATTAAATCAATCTTTAACTTCGGTCATTGTAAACATTTTGAATATCTTGCCAAACTGACTAGCAGTTTGTTGGCGATTTAATATCTTTACTCACTTAAACTCAATATAATAATAAAATCATAACATAAAATGATATGAAATTAAAATGGCTATGAAGTAAAAAAATTACCAGCATGAAATACAAAACACAAAACATACATACGATATACCTACATACAATATTGTTACTTGTTTTTGTCAATGAATGTGTTTATTAGCCACTCTCAGTTTACTTTTAAATATTGCCCTACTGGCAAACTTCTCACTAATTATGTCATTAAAAATTCTCGGTATTAGCTACTTTCCCGTCCGTTCTCCATAATAATTTAATAAGAAATATCCATAATTTTTATAATCATCGTAACCATCAGCCTCTATCCATACCACATCCATACTCCTGAAAGTCAACCCTTCCCAATGTTTACCACCGTTTAGGCGATACATCGTTTTTCGGAACTAGCCACTTTTAATTAAAATAGACAGTTTTATACATCGCTTTTGCCCATATTGAAAGACTTTTGTGAGATTCTTTTTTTCTTCTAACTGCGACGGTAAAACTTGTCAAATATAAGGCCGTTCCATTCTTATTAATTGAAGATATACACTTTTGTACTTTGTAAATTTAATTGTTTTGGAATATATCCTTCAGAAGAGCGACAAATAAAACACATTTCATGTCTAGGTGTGCAAATTTTTATTATGAATCGCCCCTAACGGCGAACCGGGTGCTTAATATTTGACATAGTATATTAAGTACCCGATCCGCCTGCTTAATACAGAGGATAGGGCTTTCTTAAAAACCTTCATCCTAAAAGCTGGTTCCCACTTGTCGGGTGGCGAATCCTTATATTAATCGGATGTCGGCGCGTTTGTTCACACTTCGGTTAGTAATCTGTTGTCGGCCACGGTTGAAGCTGGTGCCAATATTTAGTAAGCTAGGCGATTACGATGTGTTATTATTTATAAGAAAGAAAGAAAGAAAAAAAGAAAGACTGCCAAGAAAAGAAGATATTGTGTGCACTCAATCCTGAGGGAAAGATTTAGATTGGGAAAATTTCAGAACTTAATAACAGAATTTTAAAAAATATCAGTAAACATAAACTACCAAAATACAAGATTTAGAGACTGCATTTGTAATGAAGAAATGTTGTCGATATTTCTAAGGTAAGATAATAATATTATACTTATTAATTTGTTTAAAGGAAACGATAAACTAGTCAGTTTAAGTAAGACAACCCGACAAATGTGAACGGCGCTATTGTTACTCATAGGCGAGCGAGATCCGACACGATTTTTTCCAGGCGTAGAGGGCTGGCAAAACACCCAAAATTTATTGTCGGCGCCGACACAAAATTGGTTTCCGATAAGTGTGAATAGCTTCATATAAAATTCTCTGCCACTGGAACCTCCGATTAATATACGGATCCGACCCCCGACAAGTGGGAACCAGCTCTTATCCATTACTTAGCTTATTACTTACGTCATAGCGTAATGAAGTTGTTCGTAATTGATTGCAGACAAATTGTCAGTCTTGGGCAGTGCTACCGAAATAACCTATGCTTTTATTTGAATATTTCTATATTGACAAAAAAAAGCATGTGACCGCAGAATTACTCGTATTACCACTTTAATATGACATCCGCCAGCACTTTGGCTTACGGTTAATTAAATGAAAAATTGAGTAACAAAATGAAAAATATGTATATTACAAACAACACGGAGTTTTGTGTGAGGCCGAAAATATTTGATTCCGCCGGCGGCTAGGCTCGTAAATCCACACTCGTTGATTACTCTTGCTTCCCCCACCTCACCCCACCTCCGAGTATCATTCAGCCAGCCCATTAACTCGATGACATGATTTAAATTATTTGTTTTGGATACAAAACCCAATCTAAGATACATTGGTATATTATGCGCGTTTGTTCGTCGTGGCAGTGGGCATCGCCGGGAGCGACGCTTGTACAAATCGAGTGCGACCACAATTCCGTTTGTCCGTGACTGATAGTTCGACGCACGAACTTTAATTACTTTTCGCTTATTGAGTTATTGAAGCTGTACGACCCCTTTGTTTGTTGATAATTTTGTAACGAGCCTGATAAAGTCTATAGATTTATTTTTATACATCTGCAATAAACTATTGACAACATGTCTACAGGGATACGTAAACAGATTGTTATGCTTATAAGTTTAGTTTATTTTTATAGTAGAAGGTGGCAAACGGGCACCCGAAAGCAAGTAACCGCTACCCATAGGTATCTACAACAAGCTAATATGTTCAGATACGTTGCTGCCTGCCTTCAATGGACGGAGGAGGAAATAAAAAGAATAAAGTATATTTGCCTTTCCTATCCATCCCCTCCCCACTTCCCATCACATCCTTTCCTTATTAGAAAAGGATGAGAAGGGGAAGAGTACTGGAATTGAACCCCGATGATCACTTTAGTTTTGATACAAAAACAATCAACATCAACCTGTATTAGTCCACTGCTGAAGTAAACCTTACCCAATGCCTTCCAGAGGATACAGTCCACTGCTTCTCCTATTCAGTGGCTTTCTGCCGTCTTCATGACGTCATCGATCCCTGAAAGAAGGGCGCCCCTCCCCACACTTTTATTTCCCATCCGTAGCCTCTATTCCAATATTTTCCTCCCCCATTTGACATAAAACATAATTTGTAAAAAAATTAAGTGAACGCTTCTTGAAGGATATAATAATGAAGCATCAAGATATTCTTGTGTAAAGTATCCCCAGGTCTAGCAATGCTTTTATTTGTAACATAACAAGTGGTTTGAAAGATTCCAAATTAATAATTAATAAATTATCTCACAATCTATCTGTCTCAATGACACCATTGTGTTGACGAGACACTACGATGAGATTGTATTAATAAATTCTGAGTCTGTTCTGCCTGTTTAAGCAGGTTGTTATCATCATTAATTTAAGAGCTATTCCGCTCTTGTCGAAGGAGCAATTCCATTCTCCCCAGCATTGTATGCTCCTCTTATCTTTCTCATACGATATGACATGTACTTTTCCTTTATTTGTAGGAGATGAAGTGAGGTAGTGCCTACTTCATACAGATTTAAAAGAAGTGTTCATAAATTTCGCTTCTGTAACAACGGCTAAGGTCCATTTAGAAACATGTTGCATCTGTGTTATGATTGTGTTTCGAATCGTATCCCCATTGTTTAATATTCAGAGTGAATCGATTAAAGGAAGGTTTATTTATGTGACTAGAGATTAATTAAACTCAGAGACGACATGGTGCATTTACATAAGACATGGCGCGCGCATTTGCAGAGAAGGCAGTGTGGGCGCAACATCGCGTGAGAGCCTCCCGATACGAGATTCGGATATTGACTCCAATTTCATACTTCAGCCATAAAACAAGGCTTATCTGAAATGGTGCTTAGCACAATACAATTAATTTATTAGCCTTTCAACTAAGCTGACTAAAATTGTTACTGTGTTAGGAATCTACTAAAAAGAGGTAGTCTACTTTAGACATAACAGTAATGAAAAAATGTTAATAGGATTTAGACATAACATAATATGGATGTTTACATCCATAAAATAGTCACTCACCATCCATCCACCCATCCATCCATCTACTACTTATACCATGCCCACTACTTTTTCCATCTTATGTTCTGGCGTATTGTCAATAGTGAACATTCATTCAAACCTAAAGAGAAATGTGAATAAATAGTAAATGTTCTATTGTTTTGTAATAGTAATGCTATATTTCCTACCAACGGCAAAATTTTCTATTTATCAGTGGTCTTCTGTTCAAGGAGAGAGTGTACTTTTTCATTAAAGCCCGGCAACGCATTTGCAGTTCCTATGGTGTTGCGGATATCCATGGACGTCTTAACCTAATGTTAAGCGATCCGCGCCTCATTTGCCCCCCTCTCCCTTATTCTTTGATAAAAAATTAATAATTGCTTTCAAAGAAAGAAACATTATATGTAAAAGACAGATTAAATTATCATAACAAAACGTTACATGAAAAAGTTAACATTCATTAGTTAACCTTAATTCTTTTTTAATACAATTGTAAAACAATTGAGTTTAATTAAAGTAGTGGCAACACTCAAACATCCTGTCTAAAACAAAAGCGGCGGTCGTGTGGCGACTCTTGAGTTCCCAGTCAAAAAGACGCACTAAATAAACAATGAACAGATGATATATCAACAAAAGCAATTACGCACAACGCCGTCGGCGACCGTCGATTTACGTATCTGGCAATACCACTCGTTATCCACACCAAACAAACGTTATTTAATATTTAAAATGTGATCCTTAGCTCGGTCACTTATTAAAATGGCAACATTCAAATGTAAACAATCATGAAAATAATTTACATGGATTAAATTTATATAATAATATAACAAAGCGGAAAAGATTGTTTGATTGGACGCGCTAATCTCAGGAACCACTAATTGGATATAAATAATTATTTTTGCATTTGCAACCGGTCACATATATTAAATGAAAAATATTTTTAAAAGTTAATGAGATTGTATTAATCATTTACGTTATACTTTTCATTGACCAACAATTTCTATTTAGCGCCTCCCAAGATTACTTGAAGTTTCAATCGCCCACTGAGATAGTATCAGCGGCCAATGGTAGACGGTACCGCCCAATTTGAGAAACCACTTTTAAGTACAAATGAGTTTCCATGTATTTTAACCATTTTTATAATTCAATATTTGATCCTAATAAGTAATTATATCCTTCAGTGGCTGTGAAATATTTTAGAAAATTGCCTACTGTGTTTTCCCCTAAACCCTAAAATTTGTATATAAATTGTACTGTAGGTCATAATTTTCTTATAAAAATATACTTACTCTTCACTTAGAAAATAATGCTGAACGAAATTTAAGAAATTATGCTTTTTTGGGGAAATTCAAATCAATAAAATGATGATAAATCTATCTATCCGAGCGAAGCCGGGTGGGTTGCGAGATAAGCTATATTTAAAAGTTTCCCACGGCGAAATAAGCATTAAACATTATGAATCTGTTAATATATAATCTAAGATGTATGGGAAAAGGTATAGGCAAGTAAACAGTGGCTTATTTTTTGCTATTTAATGGATAGTTTTCAAGTCTTTTATCTAATTAGAGGTAAATAGAGATAGCTATCGATATAATTTCCACATTAATACACACAATAAATTACCTATCTCCGATTACTTCGATTACCCATCAAATTTTTGTTATAAATAATTCACCTGAAGTACTCTTCTTTCTTAACAGCCAATAAACGAAGTCGATATACAATTCCTAAATTCAACGAACTTCAACATGGACATTTTATTTAGCATTTTTCTTAATACAAAGAGATACTTGCAAGGTGGGCCTCATCCGTCTAGGTTTCAAATAGCTACGTTCCGATTAAAACATATCGTCTTGCGTCGCACCAAGTTATCACAATCAAAATAAATGACAAATGAAAACGTCAGTGTTGCAAGTCACGGAGCGCACATGGCTCACCTGTATTTTTTTCGACTGGCAATGTTCCCGTCGCTGCTTTGTTGTGGCCACACTCGAACGTTGGTTTTCAATAATACCGCTTTCGGGACATTGGCCTCTTTTTTATTTCGATCAACGAGCTCGCTTCTCACGGATCTATTATTAATATCATCTATTTTCTTAAAAGATAAGATGTTAAAAATTTAAATAAAAAAATAATAATACAAATAAAGGTTATGAACATACTGTCATATTTATGATATGAACATAAGTAAACAAAAAAAAATATCTTATTTGTTTTATGACCGAAAAATACCTAAGACAATAAATTGATCCTATGCACGGATTACGGCCTAATGGCCTAAAATATACAGTACATGTTTTTCTTAAATTGAGGTCAACGTACGTAGCTATTTAAATCGCACTTGTTATGCACTTTTTACTAAGATCCAAATAAATTCTCAATAAATTTGGGCTTACTCTATTTGACCATCTTTGATTTACTAGTGTAGTTTATATATCGTTGATATCAAATCAAAGATTTCTTATCCGTGGCGTGTCGATTGAAACTGATCGCCGGGATGACGCAAATTGTGTTCTTTTCGGCCACACAGCGCGCGGGTCATAGGTCACTACACACCGGGCCGCCTACCCTACCAACATTCTACCACACATACCATTCGCTACACTACCAATATGAATACTATATTTCAACTATCGAATGAGAATACTATCGACGGCCCGCCTCAATTTGGGCGAGTAATACAACCACGAATGACTTAGGAAAATGACTATGACTGTGAATATTTTTAATACGTCGAAGGTTAATTGGACGCGGGCAGGGAATTGTAAGGGAATTAAGCGGACCGACTAAACGATCAAAATGACGAGTGAACGTGAAATTGTTTCTTATGAATATAATTCCTTTTTAACTGAACGTACGAGAATAAACACACGGACAATCCGCTTTATTGGTGAAAGAAGATACTTAACGATTCCGTTAGTCTAGCTTATTGATTGAAGTAACTAATTCTTCATACCTCCGTCCTGGATTCTATTACAAGGAAGGTGAAAATATTTTTTGTGAATTTCAAAAATTACATTAAGATTATAATGAGAAAAAGAGAAGAAAAGGAAGAAGCTTCATGCCGTCATATTCTATTTTTTTTTTATTTTGCAACTTTGTATATTTAACTACAATACAATATTTAATAATTTATCATTTGACCAAGGATATAATATTATTAAATAGGAAATAATAATAATAGCGTCCGATATTGCAATCAAATAATAACGCAACGAGAAAGTATATATTCGTGGAGAGGAGACCAAGCAAAGTGCCCTTTGAAATGGCGTACAAAAACAAACAGGACGTTTTAACGTCGGCAGCGATATGATACCGTGTTAATGGAGTGTTGCACGAGTTTATTTAATTAATTAAATATTAAGGGTCCGCGAAATGGTAATGAGGCAATGTTGAGATAAACAAGCCGCCGCCGAGCCGGCCACTTGTAAGCATTTACTGTATCTTTTTTAATGCAACTTATGTCGGAGTGTATCGGCTGTACTACGAATGCTGTGGCGATGCCGGGGCCATGTTCCTAATATAATTATCAGTTGCTTGAACAGGATTTGAGCATAAAATTAACTTATTTAAAAGTTTATTGTAATCATGTCCACTTTTTTTGATTAATATAGTAAATACAAATTAGATAGATTGAGGTAGATTGAGACTGGCGCTGTAATATAAGGAAACTGTGATAGAGAAATGAAAAACAAGGGGGTATTCACGTATCTGTTTAAAAACAGAAAACATACATCCACTTCACGGTATGCAGTGAGAATTGAAAATGTTCCTATCGAGTCGCCACATTCAAGCAACACCGGTTATTTCTGGCTCTGCCACTATTATGTAATTAGTTTGTAACTGTTGAAGATCTGTCGATACTATGCCAAATTATCCGCACATCTTAGTACACATTTTTAATTACTCTGTTCTTATGTACAAATCGTTCGCATATAAAATATTTTAATTGATTTCGTAAGTGCTGAGAGAAGATTTAATTGTCTTTTAAAATTGAGTCCTTGTCGTCATAAAACAGTGTTAGAAATTATGGCAAGTCTAATATCTATATAAAGAAAAGAACACTACATTAATTTGAATTTGCGTAACAATTTGATACTAATTACTTTTAGAATATGATACTAATTGGATGCGGTAGTGGATAGTCTAATTTCAATTGGCATTTTAAATAACTAGGTTATAGTTAATACATCTGTAATATATGGAAATAAAATAAGCATTTCAGTTTCTCATTAAGTCAATGCGAAATGCTCGGCGAAAACCTGTTTGTGATTAATTTGCTTATATTATTGCTATTGCGATTGCTATTTACATTTCCTAATATATAATCTGTAATCTTTATTTCTATCAATATACAAATAGGTATCGAACTTCAAATTTTTACTTTTATACATCAAATACAACTTTTTTAAAAATCAGATTCGAACATGTATGTAGATGTGAAATGAAATAGTTCTCATTCGATTACGTATATGAAAGAACGATATACAATGAGTAACGAAATTATTCGGACACCGTGATATATTGGAATGATTAATGTGTATCATGTCTGTTTCCTAACGAAATATTATTTTTTTTCTCAGTAAATGAATTAGAGATTATCATTAACAATAATATGACGGTAAATTATATTGATATTCAATTTTTACCAATATTTTTAAACATAAAATAAAATCATGTACGATTTTCGTGTTACAAAAATATTCGGACACTCAAAAATGTACATTGTACAAAATATGTTCTGTGCATGGAAGCAACACGTTTTGCTGAATGTTTACAAACACGTAATACCTTTGCATATGTCCACAAAGCCAATCAGCCAAATTTTCTATTAGTATTATTAGTATCGCGAACAAGGATGGGTCATAAAACGAAAAATACGTTTTTCGATATTAGGCAACTCGTTATTTTCCATAATGCAAAGGGAAAATCCTATCGCAAAATCGGTTCTATGTTAAATTTAAGTAAAAGTACAGTCGGAGATATAATAAAAAGGTTTAAACACCAAGATCGGATTGATTCTGTCAAGCAGAGTGGTCGGCCGAGAGTTTTAAGTTCGACAGAACGAAGACAAGTGGTTCGAAAAATTAAAAAAGATCCGAGATTAAGTGCTCCAAAAATAGCAAGCGAACTTTCTCGAGAAACGGGGAAAAATATTCATCCGCAAATGATTCGACGAACGTTAAAATAATATGGATACAACGGTCGAGTAGCTCAGAAAAAACCATTCATAAACGAGATCAATAGACGAAAACGAGTACAATTCGTGAAAGAATACGGTGGTAAAGACGAATCGTGGTGGAACGATGTTATTTTCTGTGACGAGAGCAAATTTAAGGTTTTCGGATCTGATGGACGAGTTATGGTGTGGCGTAAGCCCAATACAGAGTTAAATCCGAAAAATTTACGCGCTACGTTTAAACACGGTATCGGATATGTACTCGTCTGGGGTTGTATTTCAACTTTTGGTGTCGGAAAATTAGTTTTTATTGAAGGCATTATGGACAAAAATAAATACTTGAAGTTATTAAAAGATAATCTACTACAAAGTGCTGCGCAAATGGGAATTCAAGACCGATTTAAATTCTATCAGGATAACGATCCGAAGCACAAAGCGCGCATTGTGCAAGAATATTTATTATATAATTGCCCCAAAGTTCTCCACCCTCCACCTCAATCTCCGGATCTAAATCCTATAGAAAATGTATGGGAAAAATTAGAGCAAAAGGTTCGTTTAACACCTCCACGTACAAGAGATGAATTGAAAATGCGACTCCAAGAAGAATGGCAACAAATAAGTGTGGAATATTTAAAAAAAATTATTTCATACATGCTGAAACGTTTGAAAGACGTAGAAAAACAAAAAGGATACGCTACCAAATATTGAAGGACAGTCGATAATTTTTTAACAAATAATATTTCAAAAGTGTCCGAATATTTTTGTTACATAAATATCGAAGATATTATGTTCAATCGTTAAAAAATATCTAAAAACTATGTCTAAATATAATTAAATGACACTTTATTGTAAAAAATCGTTAATTCATCGACTAAAAAAAGAAAAATATTTGGTTGCGAAACAAACATAATACGCATTGATTTATCCAACATATCGTAGTGTCCGAATATTTTCGTTACTCACTGTATACCGGTATACCCTATATTCATGCTGTATTTTTTTCTTGTTATGTGTTTACTAGTTTGCCAGATACTTCGACTGTTCTAACTTAACGGGAGGCACCTTGTTCCCAGGACATTCGGCGCGAAGTGCTCGAAGTGCTGCCGCGGTATCTCTTCGTCAGACTGGGTGCGGAAGGCTCGGGAGCAAATCTATCACCTCGCGTGCTTTGCTTGTGACGCATGTGGACGTCAGCTTTCTACAGGAGAACAGTTTGCGTTACACGAAGACAGGGTTCTCTGCAAGCCACATTACCTCGAGACTCTGGACGGTGGCTCTATTTCATCTGATGGTAATTGTTTACGCTTAGTGCTCTTTTAACAAGATTCAGATTTGTTGACTAGTCCATCCGTTCTTACTTGCGAATTAAATAATTAATTCATTGTGTTTCACACTAAGAAAAACCATCAAACGTTTTAAAAAACTGCCTGTAATTTCAGCTTTTTTTTAATTTAAACTGGTAATTATAATTTCATAGATAAATGCTGAATTTATTCTATTTTTAACATAAAACACTACAACATGTTATAGATGGCTGCGATTCTGAAGGTTACCACAAAAGCAAGGCAAAACGGGTGCGGACAACATTCACAGAGGAACAGTTGCAAGTTCTCCAGGCGAATTTTCAATTGGATTCCAACCCTGATGGTCAAGATCTGGAAAGGATCGCACAGGTCACTGGATTAAGCAAGAGAGTTACGCAAGTATGGTTTCAGAACAGTCGCGCAAGACAGAAGAAACATCAACATACTGGGAAAGGCAAACAAACTCAACGTTAGTATTAAAATGTTTTTGCCTATCTACTATGACCTTGTATCATTCATAAACACACAAACATGTCATTCATATATTTCTACATTCTGCGTAACTTATAATTTCAATTATGTATTTTAGGACCGTTAGCGAACATCGGTGCGTTTTTGCGAATGTATAATGCGAAGCGAATTGTTACAATGGTTGTTAAACTTGAAATACTTTGTTGAGAAATTGGCATAATATGTTATTTGCAGTGATGTCCCGAGACGCGGATCCGGCGGGGTTTGGGCGGCCCATCAACCTCCACCTCACGTATTCTTTCCAGAACAAGCCACCATTTGTCCCAATAGGTAAGTTCTTCCTTGCAGAATTATTTTCAGGCATATTGTTGAAGTGTTTATTATAAAGAGAAAAGATTTGATTGTTTGTTTGTTCCGGATAAACTGAAAGTCTACTACTACTCTAGTATTAGTATTCTACATTAAACAAAAAAAGTATACTCTTCATGCTGGAAACATTCGTTTGTTTTTCATATACTACTTAAAATACAACATAAAATACTTTTTTTACTTTTCACTTTCTGCCGTTCGAGTAAAAGCAGACTAAGGAAGACGGATAGACACAACGTTGAACTAAATTCTTACACTTTTCTGACGGCTCCCTATACTCGAGTTTTTGTCCGCTTTGATTGTTTTGTTTTTAGAGAAGAGGTGGCAAAAGAGCAAGCGGTTCATTTCTGCAACAAGTTAATGAGTTTCTTACCTTTAGTGAACAGATAAGGAGATAAACAAATAAAAAATATTTTATTTTCCTATCCATCATCTCCCCTGTCAAATCTCTAACAGTGGTAGAGTCCGCAAGAACAACATCTGTAGCAAGAATGGCCTGCTCGACCGGTGAAATACCACGACCTCACAAAAGACAGGCGTGAAGAAGAAGTATTCTACGTTTCATCTGATGAGTGAGGTGTCGGAGGCCTAATTTTAGTCCTCTTTCCCTTTCTAACAAGGAACGGGTGGAAAGGAAAAGAGGATTTGATGGGGAAGGAGATGGATAGGAGAAGGAAATGTCAATTTTTATGTCTATCTCCTCTTCTTTTTATTAAAAGTAATCAACTCGGAAGTGCTTGTTGAAGATGTCTATGAGTAGCGGTCACCTAAGTGACTTGTTTGATGGTTTGCCACCTTCTTTTGTAGCCGAATAAGACCGAAAGCAGAATGCATCAACTTAACGCCTGTCTTCTGCGAAGCGTCGTGTTACTCGTACATATATGTCGTTCGTTTGATATGTTGTTGCTGGCTATACCACTGTTAAAACTGTTCGCCGACTTACAAAAAATATTATTAAATATAAGTTCTTTTTTGTTGTTATAAGTTAGCAAACAATAATGATTTAATCTCTTTTTATTTAACTCTTTTCAGACGGCACTTCTTTCACGGACTCTTCAATGGATGAGCTTTCC
>DWLR01003309.1:0-13723 GCA_018246295.1 Papilio alexanor hazarajatica | reverse complement strand
TGATGGATAGGCCCGTCCCTTCAAGGTTACCGAGGCGACGAGAACAGATACCTTCCCTAACGTAAGCGCAGACCCCGACCCTGGGAACAAAGGAATGTTCTAGTTTGTACCCGGGGTAGGAAAGATACGAGGTGTTATCAGGAGAAAAATTTCACCGGTCGAGCGGGCCATTCGTGCAACAGATGCATTTATACTACATTGTGTTGATTAATTAGATTTTGTTTTTATTGTTGTCTTGCGATCTTGTTACGAATACACCTTTGAGTCGTCAATTTGTTAGATTTTAGGGAGCCTCATGAATGTTGAAATGAGTTCAGTTGGCGATATTATACTTGTATAATCTAAGACTTTATGTCTAAATTATTGTTATGCTAATCATAAGCATGAAGTACATGATCCTCTGACCATAAGAATTAACTTAAAAATATAAGCCTCAACACCCTAATGCGACTACTTAATCTAACATCATACAATGGTAAACTATAGGAATAAAGAGAAAAGAAAAAAATTCTAAATATCGCTTAATAAACATGCCCGGATATGGCATGTGCTGCAGAAGCCATACATTTCTTAATCAAAATATTGTAATCATCTGCAGTTGTTGCAATTTTTTTGATTGCTACTTTTATTTAGATAAGAAGCTTTCCCTTTATTATAAAACTTGTCCGCTTCGTTGAGCATTAAGAATGAGCTATACAGAAAAAAGTACATAATTCTCAAAAAAGGGAAAAGAATCAAGGAAAAAACCGAAGCCTATAACCATCTATGGACGATTTCGCGTCTATGGGATATTGAGATATGTTCACGTAATTGATGCACAAAAAAATACCACAGGGCTGTGTACTATCTCCCACCCTCTTTCTTCTACATAGGAATGACTTGTAGCATTTTAGTAACATCCATTCCTATGCATACTATAGCGCCGGTGATGCCCCACACATACATGACCGGCGCTAATATTACGATTGCATCAATGAGTACCAGAACAAACTTGTGTCTGAACTAGAGACTCTATTGAGAGGTGTCTTGGACTGGGGTCAAAAATCTTACTAAATTTAACCTCAAAAAGACACAAGTTTACTGTCAAAAAATAGCTCTTCTTCGTTAATCTTAACTTTGAGAACACTACCTAGGTTTCCTACTTGTCCATCTGGAAGGTAAGGCCAAGTTGGCCTCCAAAAAAATTGGTGTGTTGGGTACAACCAAGCAGTATTTCAAGCCGGCTCATCGTTTACAGCTATATAAGGTTTGGCTTTATATGGAATACTGCTCGTATCTCTGAGCTGCAGCTCCAAAATAACAAATATATTTTGACGCAACAATGAGCAATTCAAATTGTCAAAGACTGACCTCTTACTGGTCAGCCAGACGCAGGGGCCTTGCAAAGGGATGTCAATTATCTTTGCAATTTTTAACGCCTCTGCCATAGGGAGTGTTCTGAAGATTTTTTTGAAATAACTCCTGACGCTGAGCCTGTTGTCATCGCACAACTCGATATAGCGCCATTTACCATCTTTGACTTTTTGCTTGTTAGCTCCCTGCTTCTAAAAAAATGTACATTGAAGCAAATATTAATGATTTTTTCTTACTATGATGTGTCAAAGAATTGCAATGTTACTTACGCGTGTTTAACAGAAAATTATCTTGAGTGTGTGAGTTTGCAGCCAGATGGGGTAGTCCAGTATTGTATTGTTGAAGTCAGTTACATTGTAAAATATAAATACCATCTGGCTAAACAATGTGTAAATTTTAATGCTTGCAGTTTTTTTTTAAATGTTAATCAGAATAATTTATATTACACTAGTTTTTAAGATTTGTTACTAACACATGGATTACAAAAAAAGCCTGACATAAACTATTATTATTATATCATATATTGTGGCCTTTTGCCAAACCAAAACATTTATTTTATTTAGAAACAAAAACATTTCCTACAATTCAAAAGTGACATGAAAAATATGATTTTTCAGTAGATAGAAGAAATTCTAATAATAGCTCAAGTATTTGGAGCTTTTAATCATTTATTCTAAATAAAGAATCACTAGAAATATATTTGATAAGCAACTATTTATTAGTTTATTTACTGTACAATAGAATTATTGGTCTTTCTTAGCATCGGTGGTATCAGTGACCTCCTCGGCAGCAGGATTTCCTCTAAAGTTGGGGAATTGTTCCCATGGGGCACTCAACTCAAAGCGCCTAAATTCTTGTGCCAGCTCTAATGGTTCCACAACAACACGTTTTTGTTCATCATCATAACGAACTTCGACATAACCACTGAGGGGGAAGTCTTTTCTAAACGGATGACCCTCAAATCCATAATCAGTCAAAATTCTTCTCAGATCTGGATGGTTGGCAAAAAATACTCCATACATGTCCCATATTTCTCTTTCATACCAATTGGCAGCTTTAAACACGTCGCACGCGGAATCCACTGGCGTCAACTCGTCCGTATACGTCTTGACGCGTATTCTGGCATTGTATCGAAGAGATAACAAATTGTAAATGATTTCAAATCTATTCGGACGACTAGGCACATCCATGCCAGCAATGTCGGCGAGACTGGCAAACTGAGCATTATGATGGTCTTTCAAAAATTGTAAAATAGGAATAACGCCCTCTGAAGGTATTAGAATTTCCAATTCATTACCCGCAGTAAGTTGGACCTTTTGTACATATTTCGGCAAACATTCTGCAATGTATTTGCCAAACTCCACAAGTTGAGCTTTTTGTAAAGGGTCGACTTTAGCCACAGTTGGCCGAGTCTCCACTTGTGGTGCTGCCTGATCAGTCTTCGTAGCTACACGCTGCATAGATGACACTGAGGTATTTTTTAATATTGCGCGTCCCAGCTGAGAATTTGCGCTCATGGCGCGTCTTAAAAAGAAGGACATCTTTAAGCTCTTTCGTTTATCCTTACGTAATTCGTTATGTTAAAAGCAATACTTAATGTTTGTATCTGTCAGTCATACGTCACTGTCAAGGGTGGGACATATACTCGAATAGGTTTTGATACTAGGTTGCACTCGATACTCCTAAATACTGAGTATCACAAAACTAAGCGAAGGCGTATCGAGTATTTAGTAGTATAAAAGTATTTAAGAGTCTGGTACTCGTAAACGCTTTGTACTCGATACTCGTAGGCGCTATTCGTACGCGTAGGCGCTAGTAATACTCGAGGCCTTGAAAGAAGCGATAAAACGCGATAAGAGATTCAAATGTGTAAGTCGAAAACCAACTTTATTTCTCACACATTAAGATCCCTAAAGCTTAGAAATTAAGATCGTCCATTTAAAAAAAGTATTGTAACGTGTAATAATAATAAGCGAGAGGGTGATTCAATGAACGCACAATGTATTGTGTAATGTATTAGAAGTGTGAATTGTATTTGTTTTGTGGTCTTGTAAAATTATTGGTATTTTTATGTAAAGATGAACGTGTAATATTGATTGTATTTTTTTATTTGGTCGTCTATTACTGGCCATAAAATCAATACTCCTTCGAGCTAGTTTTTTGAACGCATTTTTATAAGTACTCGTACTCGAAATGCTGAGTACGCAATTTTCCTTGAATATATCACCGTTATGTCAATATCGATTTGGCTGTTGGTAATGGTTGGTCTTTACCGTCAATTACCCGTTGGCCAAAATTTTATAAAGTGAAAAAGGTACAGATAGACGCACAACAATAAATACTATCAATGACAAGGTTAAAATTTACAAATTAATTTATATTTGCAAGTTTTCGTTATAATATAAAAAGAAAGACTGCGATACAATCCCTAATTTTTTTAAAACTTTTTCTTAATATCTTCTACGTATAATATCTTCTTTGCTACTTTACACTCTTTTTGATGTCATGTGCATAATCTGTTAGTTATATTTACTCGGCTGTTTGCTGTGCTATTCCCCAGTGTTGCCAACATAGGCGATTTGTCGTCAATTAGGCTATTCGGAATGGAAATTGAAGACGCCACTGGTCGCTTTTAAGGCTACTTGAGGTATAAGGTTCTTAAAAAAACCTCCCATAAAAATGTAATGAGTGTGAGTGGGATCAAAAAGAAAAACCTGATCATACTTTGTTACTTTCGATATCGGGGCAATAATAAAGCTTGGTAAGTAACCAAATTCAGGATGAAGTAAAATTATAAGCATTCGCTTGGCTGTTAATAACTCCAGTAATTAAAATTTGTCACTTTTGTAAAATTTCTACTGAGTCCTGTGCATGTTTATCATATTAATTTCTAAAGCATTGTGTTTGTCTTTTGAGAAAAGATGGGAAAACATGGAACATACGTTAAACAATTTCGTGACGAATGGGAACATATTTTAAAATTTTAAGTATAACAGCATTTAAAAAAAGTGCCTATAAACCAATTTTTTTTTCAAATAATATTACATTTATTACTTTAAATGCTGGCAGAAAAATGTACGTGTCCAGCGGAGCTTGTGCCAGTAACAGTACAGTAGTTACGGATAATGTTGACGGCGAAAGTCTTGTGGATGCTTTGTTACTACTGGCAGCAGATGAAGCAAAATCATGCTAATGACGGTTTCTTTAAATTTAATTTTTGATACTTACATTTATTTGACACTAAGACCTACTTATAAATAAACAGATTATTAAAAATCGACCTTTTTGTTTATACATAGCGATGTTTTGGCGTTTGGGTTTTCAGGCTACCTCAGCTAAAATTTGGCTACATTAGGCTACTCAAGCTGTGAGAAATAGCGATATCAGATTCCGAGTTGTTGGCAACACTACTATTCCCTGTTTCATGTTCGTGTTTATGTTTGGTTTATTGGTATAAATATATTACTAACCTGATATAACTTATTTTATACTTTATCTTAATTCAGTGCATTAATTTCAATTGTTCATTAATTAAAATCTGTGAAAATTATAAATGAAAAATATTTAATTGTTATTTACTTGACTTATGTTTAAAATTCAGTTTAAATAAACTATATAACTGAAGGTTCCCTAAAATTTAAATTTAAAATGTTTACACGAAAATTTACAAATATGTGAAATTCCTATTATTAGATCGTTTAGACAGAGTGTAAAATTAAGATAATACAGATAATATTTGATTTGACTCAAGATTAACGGTTGTTGTAGTGCGAGCTAATTTTAGGATAAAAAATAAAATGTGAGGCAAAGTAGACAGATTGCACGTGAGGTTTCATAAATTGTTGTTGTTTTGTTAAATTTAAAAAACGCAATCACCCAGAAATCTCAGAAAATACTCGAAACTTGACTAATTATGACTACTGCTATTGTCGAGAGTAGGACCATACGATAAACTTCAGTTTTGCTGTAGCAAGTTTTGTCCGCAGGCTTTCACTTATGTTTGCAAGGAAGTAACTTATGACCTTATTACGACGGACGACGTTCAAATTGAAATAATTTACTAATAATCATATCCACATGCTACATTCACTGTTGGTTCTTTTGTCCTGCTTAACTAAGATAAATGTAAATATACAACCTGACAGACAAAAATCATAGCAAGACACATTTCTGTTGTCAAAACAATCCAATATTTGATGTAATAAGAGAATTAAAACCAGATCAATTTATTAAGCTCTGTAGGTATTACATTTCTTATCATTTAACTAAGTTATTGATATGTAGAATAATGGAATGTTGAAATTTAGAAATACAAACATATTGTGTATGTACATTTCAATATATTGTTTTATAACTTTATAACTACCCACTAATAAACGAATACCATACTAAATTTAAGTCTGTTAACTTCTGTTCTATTGACCATATTTATTTAAATTAGGAATACATAGTTTATAATGTGTAGATAATCAGTAGTTAGAAAGTAAAGAAACAGTTTCAACAAGGTGCATATAGTAGCTGTAAGGTAAAATGTATTTAATTAACATAATAGTATATTCATTTCAGTATTTCTAGAAAACAAAATCAATATGGAGGATGAGATAAAAGAATTAAAGTCAGTGCTGCGTTCATTGGTGGTGTCCAGCCCAACACAGGTGGATGTGCGTACTCTGGTGAGAGATTACCGTAGCATGGTCGGGAAATCAATGCCAATTGCAAAACTTGGCTACAAGGAACCCGTGCTGTTCCTTAAGGAGAGATGTAGTGATTGTTTCCTGGTAAGCATGGCATGAGAAATTGCTGTCATCATTCTATAAGATGAGGATTAATTAAAAATTAAATTTATATGAAAACAACAACATTATACTAGTTTCTTGAAACCAACAAATCATATTTAATTAGAATAGAAACATGTCACAATTGCAATTCCATGAAAAGCAGTACCATATAATCTCATAAGCACCATGTTATGTCACAAATACTGTACAAGTAATGTTTACTAACAAAAGAACACTTGGAGACCTCAATCTCTCCTCACTGCTTGGAACAAAACTACAACCCTTAAATGAAGTTAAATGCCTAGGTGTAATATTAGGCAATAAACTAAATTGGAGTAAACACCTAGAAAACAAGATCAACAGGACAAACATCATCTTTTGCCAATGTAAAAAGATAATGGGTTAAAGATAGGGGCTGGCACAGAGAATGGTGCTGTGGCTATACACATCAGTTATCCGCCTTTTGATCACATATGGCGTGATCCTCTGGTGGATCAAAACAAAACAGACCATGTCACATTAGAAATTATAGGGCTGCCAGAGACTGGCATGCATGGCTATAACCGGCAGCATGAAAACAACTCCTACTGCTGCCCTAGAAGCCATACTGAATGTGACACCCCTACAGATCCACATACAACAGGTCGCAACTTTAAGGGTGCTAAGACTGCTTACACTAAAACTATTGAAAATCCCGCATGGATCTGCTTTAGATACGCTGTATGAAGCAGTACCTATTATAGATGCTAAGCATGATTTAATCTCTAAGCAATTAATTAAAAAAAATACAAAAAACATCTCCACGAAGGTGATGATTCTAAAAGAAACTGCCACAATGATCTCAGAATCTACACTGATGGATCCAAAACAAATCAGGGTACAGGCTCGGGTGTCTTCTCGGAAGACCTGAATATTAGTAGTAGGGGGCTGTTTCCGCAACTCCACGTCTAGCGCCTATTTTGCGTCTGGGCAAGACAGTGGATCACTCCACCAGCCCAGCTCTCCAAAGAACCCCAGCAACCCTTTTATTGTTGTCGGCGATCTCTGTGAGCAATCCTGGCGTACCGAGATACTTAACCCTGTATGCCGACACTGCCTGGCAGTGTAGCAGGACGTGAGATGACGTTCCTCCTCCATGCACGCTCTGCATATAGGACTGTCGATGATCGCTATATTAAACAAATGTTTCTTAAAATACCCGTGACCTGTCAGAGCTGCTGTGACCACCTGAATACATGTACCATTATGTATTCACAATACTATCTTCCAAGAATGCATGGGAGTTATTGAGGCAGCACAAGCCATAGCTGTAAGTAATGTTAAAGGCGAAAGCATCCGTATTTTAACAGACAGCATGAAGGTGCTACAGGCATTAAAAAAATACATGATTACCTCAGGTATGTACAAATGCCTATGTCTGAATGAAATAGGTGCTTTCAGTACAATAAATTTACAATGGCTAAGAGGTCACAGTGGATCAAGAGGCAATGATGCTGCGAATGAGTTAGCCCACAGAGGTTCCAGCAGCTGAGTAAGTGGCCCTGAACCTATTGTCCCTTTGCCTGGGTACTCAAGGTGGCAGGAAATAGAAAGAAGCAACACACTCCACTGTGATGTTTGGGATAACATTCGGGAGTGTAGACAAGCAAAAGAGGCTCTGCCATTAATCGACAGGCATACCACATGCAAGCTTCTCAAGCTGAGCAAACCACAGCCCCGGATAGTTATGGCGGCTCTCACCGGTCACAGCTATTTTAACAAACACTTGTTTAATATAGGTTTTACCAACAGTTCTCTATGTAGAGCATGCATTGGTGAGGAAGAGACAGCGTCTCACGTTATACTACACTGCCCAGTAGTGACCATGTACAGGGTTAAATATCTCGAATCGACGAGGTCGCTCCTTGCGATCACCGATAACGTCAAAGGTTTGCTGGGGTTCTACGGTGAGTTGGGCTGATTGGATTGATCCATATCCTGCCCACACGCAAAATATGCGCTTGTCGTGGAGTTGCGGAAAAATGAGCCCCCTACTACTATATGCCACAAGTACTATGTTAGGAATACCATATTATTATGTCATAAGTGTAATGGTACTCTTTTGACATTTAATTGTACTTTCAAGTGTTTCAAAAACATGACACAAATATCTTATTTCTTCTGCAAACCCCACCAAGATTGTTGCCTAACTGTTAGGTGTAATTTATGTTGAATAATATCAGAGAGCTTTCCAATATTCTTTACAAACAGTATTTTAATGAATTTTCCAGTTCCATGGAGATCCTCGTAACCCTGTGCTAACCCTGATTGTGCCGGACACATTAAAACATATTGATAAGTTTGTACAAAAACAAAAGGTGTCCAATACAGTAAAGCAGTAAGTACATTCTTTTGTCCATATGCGTATTGAGTAAGAAGGGCTTTGTAATGGAGCTTCTTGATTCCATCCACCTCTTCTCCTCTTCTTCTTCTTAGGCCTACCCCTACCAACATATCCCTGCACATTCATATCTAACACTCCTTGTTACATGCCTGTGTTTTGTTTATGTATCAGCCTCCTTATTTTATAATCAATTAAAATGCTAATAAACAAAATAAACTTAATTTTACAGCAAAGGGAAGAGAAGGAGTGTAGCCACACCTGTACCACCTTCAAATAATCTTATTTGTAAGACATTTGCTGCAAAACAAAATGTCAAGTCTAAGACTACTGTGACTCAACAAGATAAGTGCTCTAGACATAGTGAATCGAATGATGCAAAACTTGAAACTAGTAATAGTAAAGAAATCAAAATTAACCAAGTTCATGACAGTGCATTAGAAAATTTTATGAAAAAACGAATGCCCCTTTGCAGCAGCTCACATTCCTTTGAAACAGACAAGTCTCAAAACAATACAGACTCTTCAAAAGGTGACGGGGACTCCGGCCGCCAGACTTTCTCCAGTAAGTGCTTTCAATTGTGCTGTTTCTTGTTTGACTCACAGAAGGCTACAGTTTTTCATGGGTGTGTATGTATATATTGTTCGATCTTGACCCCCAGTAGCCTAAACGGCTTGATTGGTTTTGAAGAATGTTTTATAATTTTAGAATTTATAAAATAAGGGAGGCAAACGAGCAGCGGGTCTCTTAACATTAAATGAACCGACGCCCATGGACATCTGCAACAACAGAGGAACTGCAGATGTGTTGCCGGCCTTTAAGGAAGAAGTACACTCACTTTTTGAAGGCCCCTAAGTCGTATCGGTTTGGAAATACCGCTGGAGGCAGATCATTCCACAACGCGGCTGTGCGAGGCAGGAAGTTCCGCAAAAACCGCACCGTTGTAGAATGCCAACCATCAAGGTGGTGGGGATGGTAATTGGAGCTTTGTGTTGTGCGGTAACGAAACCCAGCGGCAGGAATTGTTCCAAACAATTTGGACAGTAGAAAAGACGATAGAAAATGCAACGACGAGACGTCTCTCCGCAACGTCTTGTCGTTGCATTTTCTATCGTCTTTTCCAAATGAATCTACTGATCGGCTTGATCCTCTGGCATCAAATACTTCTTCGATCTACTGAACACACCAAGGTTTTTGTAGGCCAGCTTGGCCTTTTCTTCCAAGTGATCGTGAAACTGAACGTCACTCGATATGTCTACACCGAGAAAACTGATACTGGCTGACGCAACTAGAGGAGTGCTTTCGAAGCGAAGATTTAATACAAAAGGTTTTTTGTAGCGGTAAACGCACAAACTTGTCTTTTTGGGGTTAAACTCGACAAGATTTTGTCGACCCCAATTCGAGACAAAGACTGCCGCCTTTCTTCGGTACCGGGTGAATTATGGCAGTCTTCCAAAAATTCGAGACAACGCTTAAGGAGCAGGAGAACCGAAAAAGATGCCTTAAAACATGTGCCAACACAGAAGCATATGTCCTAAGCACGATGGGAGAAATTCCGTCAGGCCAGCTCGACTTATAGACGTCCAGAGATTGCAGCACCTTACGCACTGATGTCTGGAGATACTCGATTTCGGACCTAGAATAGAGGTCTCACCGAAGGGGATTTTTGGCGGCAAATTACCTTTATCCAGAGTCGAGTTGGACGCAAATAGTGACATCAGAAGATCGGCCTTCTCTTTTGCGGTATGGGCCAACGAGTCGTCCCCCCGCGCAAAGATGGTAAAGAAGGCGTAAAGAAATTCCCTTGGATAGCCTTGACAAGATAGCAGAACGCTCGAGTTCCCGAAGGAGGGTGCACTAGCCTTTCTCTAATGCTGGTCACGTGTTCCAACTTTGCCTTGACTATAACTCTTTTGAAGGACCGGAAGCATATATTTCTTTTTGAGGACTCCAGTATTTACATCCCTAGCTGCTGATGCTTCGGCCCAGGCTCGGTAACAATCCTGCTTGTAGGGTGACTATAATTTGCAGGATCGACCAAACCAAGGCCAAGAACTGCCGTCAATGGGCACCACAGACGATGGAATAAAGAGTTCCATCCCCTGAAGCACCACGCCAGCAACAGAATCGGCAACGGCGTCGGGATCATCCAGCTTGAAGCAGCCTTGCTACCATGGGTAGGATGAATAAAAAGACCACATTTCGTCCCAATCCGCTGATCTGTTGTGCCACACCCAGCGATGGCCACTCTGGCGTCGACTTTATAGCTGTCCGGATGTGAGGTCAACAGAAGGTCTAACAGGGAAGGTGTATGATCCTCCACCCTGGAATTCGCGTAGGCGAGTTAACCAGTTGCGTAAGATCATATGCCAAGAAAAAGTTGTGGGCAGATCTCCCCGCGTGGTACGTGAATCAGGCCATTTGGCGTGGTGGGCATTGAAGTCGCCGAGTAGCATGACTTCTGCTCATGGGATCTGTTCCAGAACGGACTCTGTGGCCTCTTGGACTTGCTTGACTATGAGATGGATGAAGCGTGCTTTAATGATTTGGATTCTACTATAGGGGGCACCAGTTTATATGGGAATGTGTTATTGCAGAAAGAAGGTATACGGAAGGTATAAGAGTAGGAAGGTAAGGAAGGTTTGACAGAAACACAAACACACACACGTTATGATATACTAATTATTTTTTACAGGCGGTAGCAGTAGTAGTAAGTGGACACAATTTGAGGAATTGAAAACCGAAATTAAGCATATTCTAGAAGATCATCCAGAAGGTATCTGGTGCACTGATCTTATTGGAATGTACAGGTACATAAATAAATAAATATAGTATAAAGTCAGCGGCTCATCATGTTAGTGTTCCTAATGCGTGTGTTGCGCGCAGAGAGCGGTACGGGCGCGAGCTGCAGGTGGCGCGCTTCGGTTTCACCAGCGTATTGAGCCTGGCGTGCGCGCTGGAGGACAGCGTGCGCGCTTGGCGCCCGCGCGGCGCCGCTGACTGGCGGCTGCAGCACCCCGCCGTCGCGCCGCAGCCTCCGTCGCACGCCCCCCCGTATTCCCGCTGCCCCGCACGCCCCGCGCCTTCCGACATAGACCCCGATGATGCGCTCCCCGGTGTTGATTATGTAACTACTGTATCAATACAAATATATGCACGTGTGTATTATTTAGTGAGCATTCGTGTGTGAAATGTACGTAATGTGTTTTGTGATGTAAACAACTGCTAATTGAGACAATCATTAATGGTATATTCAAGTGTTGTACAATGTGGTTCTAGTTGTGTCTGATGTCTGTGCCAGGACCCCGATGTGTTCCCGGAGGACTGCATGCATTTCATGGAGAGCATCCCGCCGCCGTCGCTGGCCGGGCTGGAGGCGGGCGCGCACGTGGAGGTTATTGTGGGCGAGGTGTACTCGCCTTCGCACTTCTGGCTCCTACGACTCGGGCAACAGCACAGCGTGGCCATGGAGGACATCATGGACGAGATGACGTAAGACCAATATCTTTCTTCATGATAGGACTCGTATCATTCTAAAGTTTTTTACATACCAACATATACATATAAACATGTCGTCGAATTCGAGTCGATTCGACATGTTTGTATTGTCGGGCGAGACGAGTCGCTTGTGTCAGCGAGTCGTGTGTTACAGAGAGTACTACGCGCGGGGCGCGGGGCGCGAGCGGCGGCTGGCGCGCGGTGCCGTGCGCGTCGGCCAGTACTGCAGCAGCTGCTACGAGGGTGACTGGCACCGCTCGCTCATCGTCAAGCTAGTCGACAGCGACACCGTCAAGGTGAACAGCTTTTATTTATTTCACCAAATGACAGAGCTCCATCAGTCGTTAACTGATGCGCCGTCGGATGCCGCACGCTTGCTGCGCTCTCCTATATTCTGAAAGAGCCGCAGCACCAATGTCATGCAGCTTTAGAAGTACTGTTATACGTGTACCGCGTCTGAACCCAGGCCCTTTTTCTTTTTCAAAATCCGTTACTTTATTATTTTATACTTTATTATATACTATAAGTATGAGGTGTATATTTGCGTAGGTGCGTCACGTAGATTACGGCACGGTCGAGCGGTGCGCCGTAAGCGGGCTGCGGCCGCTGCTGCGCCGGTGGGGCTCACTGCCGCAGCAGGCTATTCGGGCGCGTCTCGCCGCCGTGCGCCCGACCGACGCCGGCAGTCGCTGGCCGCGCGCCGCCGCCGCCTACCTGCTGCGCGCTGTCACGCAGCGCCAGCTTGTCGCGCTCCTATCGGCGCAGCTCGTACGTATACTTGGACAGCCCCGCACCGCTTCTCCCCCAATCTCCCCCCGCATCAAACACTGAACTAAACTGTATCTGACTCGTTTGTAGATCCCCGCACGCCATGTTATGTTTACTTGCTAAGAATATAAAAATGCATAGTTTTTATTAATACCATAATCATTACTTTAATTGTAACAAAAGTGGAATCTGTAAATGTAATTTATTATCGTGTTTCATCTACAGGAAGACATTTTAGAAGTGTTGCTGATCGATACGTCGTCAGACGAAGACGTCTGCATCAACACCGAGATGGTACGCGCGGGCTACGCCGACCCCCGCAGCGACTCCTGCCTGGGGGTAAGTGGAAGACAGGAGCGCTACTCGCCTTTACTCAGTGCATCGCTCTCGTCGCGCTTGCGGTGCTGCCCACAGTTCCAGCCGGCTCGTCTCCTGCGGGACGCGTCTACTTCCAGCTCTGACTCCGACGACCAAGTGGACGTGCGTTCCCTGGCCACCATTGTTTCGCAGTTCGAGCGACGCTCGGACACCTGCAGCGAGATCTCTGCCTCTGCCAGTGAGGTGCGCGGCCCTCGCCGTCTCTCCAACTGGGCTTGCGACGAACCGAGAGAAAGCGAAGGTATCTTGAACCGCACCACCGACTTGAAACATCTTCATTCGAGATTAAAGTCAACCGAGGAGGACGGTGACGCGGCCAGCACGATGACGCGAGAGCAGGAGGGCGTAAGAGCGGCAGACGATGTTACTAGCGTCGCGTCGTACACCTCTCTTCACTTGGCCCGCATCACCGCGCTGCACAGCAAGCTGCAGGTCGCGCGCCGCTTGTGGCGGCCGCCGACCATCACGGGCGGCGGGCCAGCCGGGGACGTCGCCAGCGTCGTGTCGCATACGTCGCTGCACCTGGCGCGCGTCACCGCGCTGCACAAGCTGCAGAGCGCGCGCGGCG
>DWLR01003308.1:0-13724 GCA_018246295.1 Papilio alexanor hazarajatica | reverse complement strand
GTACGTCTCATTACGAATCCAATAAACTCAATCAGGGCTTGTCTTATACTTTAACTTAACATGTCAATTTTCGGTATAATTTCGGTCAATTTCGTAAACCAAGGTTCAGTGTCATACAGAACTAAATCAACCCTTTCCAACAAAATGAAATTGAAATCGGTTTATAAATGTCGAAATTTTGTGGTTCACAAAAAAAAAAAACAACCGAATTGATGAAGTCGGTTAAAATAAATTCCAGTTCGTAGAAATAAAATGTGGAAATTTTAATTTTTGTTCAGTAATTGTATAATTTATTACTTTCTTTATTATTAATTATTTATTACTTTTGATGTAATATCTATATACTATTACCTATTTTACCTATGTAAAGTAAAAATCATGGAGAAGTCGGGAAGGTAAACGTATGATTTGATGTCTAATAAGTTTGAAATTGATTCTTGTCAGTGAGACAGAGGAAAGCAGTGGAAAGAAGGGAGAGAAGGTGTTGGTGCGTAAATAAATTACGTCATTTGCTATATTTAGATAAAGATAGATGTATTTGACAGCACTGATTTACGTTACTGTTTTAAACGCTTATTGCAAACACATGCAATGGAGCATGATGAGTAACGGTCTTTAAATTTACGCGGCATATTTTGGATTAGCGCCGCATAAACAAACGAGGTCTTAAGCCACCAGTTATTTATGTGCGCTAATGCAGGCAAACGCAGACAATTCTGCGCCCATATAGTTGGTCGGTCATGTTCCGATGTTTCACTTAAAATAAAAAAAACACATACATAAAAAAAAAACTTTACACTTATCAAGTGGGTTAGGCAGAGAGAATAGATCTTCCTTTTTATAGCGCTCCTTTAGTAAATTTTTTTTTTTCGATGTTTAGTTAATAAGCTATAAGAATGTCTAGTTTTTAGTCTCAATTCTTAGGCGAAGATTGTGTACTAATGTACTCAGAAATGACATTTACCCCAGTTGCGAGAGAATTTAATTCTTTTTATATTTATACAATATATAGAGCATAAAAATCATTCGGTTTTTTCTATCAACAAGTTAATATAAAAAATTATTAAAGGTCAATTTCCTTCGGCTATGGATCGATTTGAGTACAAAGCTCCGCAGAAGGCGTGGCATTTTATAAAGCACGTCATTTTGTAATCGACTTCTTATATTAATTTGTGAATAACTTTTACTATTATATGTATACAACTATATTTGTCCGACTGACAATGGGGGTAATGTTTTCTCGGGTATGTAAGTATGTTTGTATGTATTATGTATGTATATGGGTATATAGATATGTATGACCATTATGACCTCCTAAAATATAATCGTCTGTATTGATTTTGAAAATTGAGGTGCATTTCGATTCGTTATTTCCCCGGAGTGTGATATTGATACAGTCAGTCGGTATTTTTTTTTTCAAATTAAATACTAGTTTGTTATATGTAGTATTTAGTAGATGGTTTCATGGTTGATTGTTGTAGTTATAAAATATAAACTTATATGATTCTAAGAACTACTAGACATAATATATGCCTATATAATCTTAATTATATTATTTGCTGAATAGAATGTATACATGTAGTAACTCAATTCTTAAACACTATGTTAACAAATTATTTAAATTTTCATGTATAAATTAGTAATGAATATAACGTAAAAATTTATTAAGAATTGAGTTAAAGTTTAGACGTAATGAAATTAGTGTAAGCATTTGGGTTGAAGCCAAATGCCATTACCGGATAATATTATTTATGCGAGGAATATTTATGGCGGTAAACAGAAAAACGAGAAAATTTATCATTTGGTAAAAATACTTGGTCTTGTGAAATTACAACATTCTGTTTGGCGTTCGAAAATTAACGAGTTGTCGATGTTCGTTATTTCGTCGAAGTGAGATCTGTTAACTCAAATCAACTTACCTATATTTTTTAACGTTTAATTTATCGAGAGTGTAGTTTCTGGTACATACAATATAAACAAGCTTAAGTTACGTTATTATAATATGTTGGATGATCTTTGTATTAATAAAATCTTATGATTTTCCGACACAGGCATGCTAATCAAACAATATGTTTTCAGTAGTTGCCGTTGGTAGAAGTTAACTTTTTTATGTTTTCCGCGAAAGGTAAAACCGCGTTGTATTCATGTTTTACAGTTCCACTCAGAGGCGAATTATCCCTAAGAATAATAATATAGGCACGTGCCTAGAGTGTGAGATAAAAAGGGGCGCTCGGCCCCTGGGCCGGTATGCCAGTTTCTGAACTGAGGGATGCGGGCGCCAGAGTTCGTTGCCGTCTCGAACTTGATATTACTGTGATCTAATTGATCATATTTCAGAGTGCATTTGCGCGTGTTAAGTCTGGAGAGTCAGGTATTTGTAAGAAGTCAAGCCGGCTTGGTTTTGGTCCTTACCGTCGGAGATTCGTTTGGAGAGCGCCGTTTCAGCCACCGAGTCCTCGCTGTGCGAAGGGTTGACGTGTCGAGCGCGCACGTGCCGGCCGCGCGGCGTGCGGTTCGCGCCTGCCAACCCACATTACACTAACTTCAACACTGTACCGAGTTTGTCAATCATCCGATCGGCTTTTCGTCTGCTTAAGGGTTCTCTCGTAGGCTTTATAGGTTTTTACCTCACCTTACAGCGATAGAAATTTTACATACTTCTCGGTGCAATAATTTCTTATTTTAAATATGTCTATTAATAAATAATCCGCCTGCCCGCCTGTCAAACCCTACGCTATGTACAGGTTTGTAGAAAATATATTATTATTAGTGAGGGGATATAATATGAATATACTATATGTGTCGTACTTAATTGTGAATTTTTAGGTTATTCGTTACTTTAATCGTAATCCCGATGGAAAAAAATATAACCTGTCATATTTTGAGTTACGTAGTTAAAATGTTAGTAGCTACTTTTGTTACTGACATACATACATACTTAAATTCAAAATCAGAACATGTAACATTTATACGAATATAATTTAATCATACGTAATAAAATTTATAATAATTTAATCATAATTTTGTTTCCTAATTTTATCCAAAAAATTTTGTAGTGGTATTTTTTATTTAAAATAAAAAAGAAACAATGATGAATGTAATTAAGGTAAAATTGTTTAGCTTTGCTTCGTCGGAAGAACGCGGGAAGTTTTCACGAGGCGCTGAACGTAGGTACAGTGACTGATGTATTTTTTACATTATTTATCTCTCATTAATTCACGTTTATTCGCACGATATATTTCTAAGCGAGAGAGTGACTTTCTATGTTTAGGATTGTTATTATTCGTAAAATGTTTGATGGTCATTTCCAATAAGCACATTCTTTTTATATGTTTGTGTATACGGCAAATAATAAATGTATAAATTACTGCGCAAAGTTAACTTTGGGTCATTGGCCTATTCATAAAACAGTTGCGAGAATAATGCCATAATTAACGAAGACTTATGAAAACAAATGGACATTAAGGGAAAATTTACAATAAACGATAAATCTAAGATAAATCTAAGATTTCAGAACTAGGCCTGTTGAAAGGAGTGTGATACACATTGCAATCCATTAGATAAGCAAAATACCGTAAAATAACTGTTTAATTATTTGTGCCATCTTGTGGTACATAAAGCTGAAAACGTTTCCATAACTAGGTCATTAATAAAACGTTTTATAACAATTAATGAAAATGGAAACTTATATGTCTATGTGGCAATGAAGGCAAGGCAAATCATCATCGCCATCTGTTTGTGACAGGTCACTGCCAAATGAAAACCTCTCTCAAATTTTATAAATTATCATTATCAGATTTTATAAATATGAAACGGCAAATATCAATTTAAACTATAAAAGGGTTGCCATTCTCTGAACACGAGTTACTTTGAGTAAATTTCCACACCATTAAAACTCATTTAACACTGCGGTTTTGTTTAGCGAACATAGTGTGAATAGTCTATTTATTACTAGTATAATATTTGTTTATTCAGGGCAGTATTGATTTTAACAACAAGCACAACGCACGTGGTCGTGACAATTTTAAGCCGTCTCTTTTTTACTGCATTGAAAGTAAAGAACACCTAAATAATGAGGTCAATGCAGTGGTTGGCGGTTAATGTCTAAGCAAACTATCGATCGATTTTGTATCTCTTTCTCACTTAGGGTGCTAACGATCTTGGAGTACTTTCACGTACCTATGCTTTTACCATAAATTCAATAAAATAGTTACATTAATTCATCAGATGTGTAAGAATTTTCTTTGTAGGAAATCTCTTAGAAAAAAAAATATTTAAAAGAATCTCATTGCGTTCAGGATATTTGAACTAAAGTGCAGTGGGCCTTATTCCTTTTTTTTTAATAGACCTTCAACATGTGGGCACAAAACATTAAAAACTAGAGTGTGAAATGGTACAGCGATTTTAAGAAAAATCAAAAAGAAAACGAAAAACGTACAGTGTAGAAACTTGTTGCATGGATTTCTCGGTGATGCCAAATACTTTCTATTGTTTGGAAGACCGTTCTTAGAATTGGCTCTCATCCACCGTTGTCTCTTATAATAAAACATTTTTGTATTTATTTTCTTTTATGTTATTTACATTATATTTATAGATATACAGGGTTTAAGTTAATATTTAAAGTATTGATTTATTACTCACATAATTTTTATTTCATTGAAAATAAATTCATTTAACTATATGACAAAGTAATATAATTCATTATGTTTCGGGGCTAAGATTTTTAACTATTTAGAAATATACTTGATGTTGGTAGTGTTTTTCACTTAATTATATAACATCGTCTTACCCCGCCGTAGGAAAAGATTCTACGCTTACCCATTAAAAAGGCAATTTGGGGATATCAGTTCGAAATTTTTTTGTTAGGAAAGAGATAATTTGTTCTTATAAAGTCTACATAATTCCAACAAGGGCAAAAATAAAGGAACAGTATGTTATTAATAGATAAATGTTTCAGTTACATTTTTGCTTATAGTTTATAATATGTTTAGTCCGATTATAATCTGACGAAGTTCTCAATCGATCAAAGTATACAAAAATGACAATATGGTAGTTATCTGGTGTCGAAAGAATAAATTTTCATCCTGAGGATATGAATAAAACATGCTGAGCTAAACAAAAACAGATCTAACATACTCGTACCATTATGTTATTGTGGTAACAAGTTTTGGGTACACAATATATTGGTAACGTTCCAGTTATAGAGTATGTCGATAGGCTATTGCGAGTTTAGTTGACAACTTGTTGAATGGCAAGGCATGTCATTACGCGGATAGCCATGAACAGATACTAGTTTTCGATTAATTATTTTATTAGCTGCATTATTTTTCAACAGTTAAGATACAGTAGATCGATAAAATTAATTATTTGTCATATTTAAATAAACTTATTGTTTAAAACTCGACAACTAACGAAGATTCAAAGCTCGGAATACTTTTAATAAAAGTAACAAAAATTAGATCGAAATGTTACTGAAATGACCCTTTAATCTTACCAGATGTTAAATAATCACCATCACATATAAACATACCACAGAGGATACTCGTTCGCAATTCAATTTAAATATAAAGAAGTTTAATACTTGGATATCTTAGTCAAAAGAACTTTATTTAGGTCAGCATCCTGAACCACTTAGACATTTTCCATTTGGCGGAATTAAATTTGAGCTATGAGATTAAATCCTTGACATTTTCTATAGATTTTAAATTGTAGTAAGTTTTCAAACGTTACAGTTGAATAATTTCCCTACAAGAATAGTAAGTCATATTTTTAATACATAGGTACTTGCTTGGTAGTCAAAGCATCATCGTTTCTTCAGCTTTTTGTAATACTTATTGCTTTTACATAGGTATCTTTGTGGCTTGTGTCAACTATTTAACCAATGAACTGAGAACGAATGTTTCACACTGTAGAATTTTTCTGCATTTAATAGATTGAAAAGAAATATTTTTATATTATATACGTTTATTGTACGTCGTTGGTTGTTGAATACGGTCTGCTTAGTGTTTTAATAAATGTGTAGTATTTCATAATGTATTTAATGTTACTTTAAAGGTTAAAGTACTAGACATACCACCCCGAGTTAAATAACACTAATATTAGTGTTTCTTAACTTGTGCGCGGAGCTTTGTTCGACTATTATGAATGGGGGCGCGCAGTTTCATAGACGATTATATTAATATCGAATCGCGCAATTATGAAATTATGCAGTTCATCCTTGAAGCCCAAATTCCAGGCGGGAAAGAAGAGTGCGAAGTAAGTTAGAGACGTGAACGACTGCATATTGCGAAAAGTTGTCTATTAACACGAAGGTATCTTGTATGACAATTCACATTGTCCAGTAAATGGGTTGAAGCAATTTCTTGCGCCTTTTATCGATTTCACAATACAGTAATATCTTCCTGATAAAACAGTCCTCCACACGGAATTATGAACATTAAACATTTCACTACAAAAATAATCTATTACTTAAAAAATAATAATGTAAGCTTTACTGTTATATTTATTCTTTTGTACGAAGTTCGAAAGTTTTTTGGACAGTGAGAAATCGAAGCGTCAGATTTGAAAAACGCGTCATCAAAAAGAAAATGTCGCCAATATTTAGGCTTAGGGATAAATAACCTTATTCGCACTTTGATAGGAACGGGTTTAGATTGTATCACTGACTTGTTTACGTGTTTCGTTTTGATATTACGCCATTCGTATAACCTTTACGACTATTGGCGAACATCTGACTTATCTCTAGAACTTAGACAATGGAGAAACTATAGTAATTTCATGAGATGATAAAGTATATCAAGAGTAGTTCGATGAGATATACGGATCACGCGAAATTTCAATCCGTATACTCTACCTACCCCTCTGGGATGAGTGTATTGTTTATTCTATTTTTTTTAATTCCTCGGGAAAAATTCGTTAAAATCAAAATTCATTCCATTCATAAAACTTTAGGTCCCAATTAATCATCAATGTTTTACAATTACTAAACAAATTTTGCGAGTACAGCTGAATCATTTACAGCACGGGTTATCCAAAGATTTTGCCTTATAAGTTACTTATAGATATTAACCTTAATTCCGTTATTCTGTGTCTATATTCCGAATATAATTTTTATTTCAATATTCGACGTGTTATTAAATTTTAAATACAGATAACTCAAAAGATTGAAAATATTTCATCAAAAACTAGTATTTAATTAAAAAAAAAAAACAATAAGCAGCGACTGACTTTACCCCTATGACCTATGGGGATAAACCGGAATCGAATGGCACCTCATTTTTAAAAATCGATCCTTCAGTTTAGGCTCTAAGAGGTTCACAATGGAACGGACATACATACAAACATGCTTACATACCGGCAAAATATTTTGCCGGTATGTAACCCTCCTGCCTGTCGGGCAATAAAAGCAAGCATAGATATTTATTACAAATATTGGAACAAAATTTCACTTAATGCTGATTAGTTTTCGACGATGCTTAGGCCTCATAGTATTAGTGATCTAATTTTAAGAGCATGTAGTTGGGAGAACAGTCCCCGAGCAAGTCGAGCTCGCGGTCAGCAAATTGTAAGGATCTCCGCAGCCGCTTACGAACGTTTATTTTCAAGAGCCACTACCGAACGTACGTTAGGCCGTTTGACCTTTTTATCTTACTAAAATCGTGCTAGTTGTTCTTTTACCTTCGAGGTCTTAATTAACTGATAAGGAAAATGAATGAGTCAGTGAAAATGTAACGTTTTATGTTAAAACCAATAATTTAATCTATTTAAGTAAAGATAAATTATAGATAAGAAGTCAACCTTCAACGTCTTTGAACTACAATGAAATGGACGCAAAGAAGAATTAATATTCATCTTTCACCGATTAGGTAACAATGGTTACTCTTACCGCTAAGCTATGGGAAACGTCTTGGGCGTAACTTAATTTTTGATATATTTGTAAATATTTTATTATTTTACATAGTATTAACACTGCTGTTATTAAAAAAAGTTTATTTATAATTTAAAAGGCGACCAACTGTCGCCATAAGTTTCTCGACAATAAAGTTAAATTTATCGTACAAGTGAATGAAAATATTTGAACAACTTAAGTTATTTTAAGCACTGAGTGCTTTTGCATGTTAAAATACGAAAAATGCGGCGGATGAACTGATGGTATGAATACGAGCTCACAAAGCAATGAACGGTTTATTGTATTTATCAGGATACCACAGCAAGAGTCGATACTCTATCGTGATAGATACGATTATCTATTGTGTGCCGAGGTTCTAAAATAGCATTATATGATTATCATCTTAGATATAGATCAAATCGTTATATTAGAAAACCGTTCAGAATGCTAAGTGGTTTCACCTTATCAGACGATACTTTTTCGGGAGCTAAAAACTATCGATCTACAGCATCTTAAATGCTTGAAATATGTCATTAATACAAAAATACAAGCTATGGTTACATAATTTTAAATTAAATGCCTACTATGTTTATATGTACTAATATACTTATTTATATATAACTAGTTTATTAAGACGGGCATTTTATCGTAATTTTTTCTTTAAAAGAAATTGTTATCAGTTATACTGAACTATTTTTGTAACTCATTTTAATCATGTACATATAAGTCTAAAAGACTATATTATGTGAATTATTCGTAGAACCCTGTTATTGGCTGTCTGTCTCTTACTATTATTTGTATTTATCATGTAAAATTTTGCTGTTGGTCTTCCTAACAATAAATAAATATTATTGAGAGAATTTTTTTGTTGTTTGCTCTGAATAAAATCAAAAATTACTAATCCGATTTTAAAAAATCTTTCTCCAATTGAAAAGTCTTTTATCAGGCTTTTTATCGGTTTTTTTTGTAAGAAATATAAATATAAATAATGATGAAATAATGTTCTATTGAATAATTACATTTATACACTGCGAGGTATTTACTATTAGTCTTTGTACGTCGATCTAACGAAACTTAATTGAAATCCTTTAAAGTTAGAAATGCTCTCTTCATTTTAATTTCTTCATACGTAATTTAATCACCCGCATCGAGATTCTTGTTAATCAATATTTAAAAAGAACTCACCATACCAGCGCTAGATAAATTCAGTTTAGAACACGTAACGGATAATGATTACGGACCCTTGAATTGCAATTAAAATTAATTGTTTAGAAACATATCGAAACTTTTCGAGGCTTAACGTGAGCAAATGTATTAAAGAAATAACTTTAATGGAAATATTTTTACATTTACAAGTTCAAGACAATTCAAATGTTCTTGACCTGTTAATATGTAGATTAATTTGAGCTTTAAAGTATTTCATGTATTTTAGAATATCAAAAAATAAGCCGTATATTTAATATTTATAAATTGGGTCATTTTTTATTGATTTGTAGGTTTCTGGCCTTAGTCCGTAACACTGTATCAGAATAATAATAAGTAAAAAATGTGCATTAAAAGTATGAGATTACGTATCCCTTCCAATAAAAAGTCCAGAAAAATCAAAACTATACACTAGAACAGCGCCTCAATGCTACAATTAATAAGGCCCAGCGTTAAGTGTCACTCCGAGATTATCAAACAGCCGAGTGCGGCCGCAGCATCTGACGTAAGCCGCGAGCCGTCAGCCGCGTCGTACAAAACTAGGGGAAGCACTCAACTAATAATTGTGCAAATGGATCATATTAAAATTAATTTAACTATACATTATTTATGTTAGAGACTTAAAAACTCTGTTAATTTGTTTCTATATGCCATAAAAGGTGATGTAATAATACATCATACGTGTAACATCATAATTTTAATTTACTATCGATTCAAGTAAAATACTTGCCATGTATTTAGATCTGGCGTGAACAAAGTGGCGTTTATAAGTATTTTCGGTTTCCAAATACTAAAATACTAAGAAATTATGTTAGTATATTCCTTGCCAATATTTATGTAGGGTCAAGAGTAATAAACTTACCTCCGACAATATTTGCGACCCAGTAAACCACGTGAAAATAGCTTCTGCCATCACATTCTATATAACTACGGGAAAAAATATTTACCTACGATAACATAATAGACACTCCAATTAGTAGTGTAGATAGTAGGTATGTAAATCTTAAGTCGTTGTCTTGACCCTTTTCTGAAAAAGTCTATTAATAAGAGCGATTTAAAATTCTTTACAAAATGAATTTATAATAAATATTTCAATCGTAAGAGCTATTCTTTGTGTCACTGCATTAGAACAAAATATCAGGAAATATCTTTAGCACGACAAGCCACAAGCCGGCTCTCATAATGAGAGCGCTTGGTGCTATTTTGCAAAGCGTAGTCTGACGTGCTCTTGTATTGCGGTTAGTGTGCTACATGAGCTCAAAATTATGCAAACGTGAGATTCTGCGACTAACCGTTTGTCGTTATTATTTTAGACAGAATCATTGCAATATTAATTAATTACCTAGTAATTAAAATGGTGATTTTTAATAAAACAATTTAATTATGACGACTCCGAAAATTTAAAAACGTAAAATTCAGTTCAAATAAAATGTCATGTAAGCGATGTCTGATATAAATAAATGTCTTTGATATATGATATTAATAAATATTAAAAAATATGTATTGTTTCACTAAATAACATATAATATATTATAGTTTCTTAGCCGCATACGAAAGTGGATCAAGTATAGTGACAAAAATATTTTCTTTTGTCAGAATAATAAAACAAAAGCTTTGTATGTTAGATACGGTCGGACGAGTTGATGGATAGACAATTAATTGACAAGCTTGCGGCAACGTAGGAAGGATAAGCATCGTTAATAGTTTTTTTTTGTAGCGGCGCTAAAAATATAAGATAGATGCGTTTTTATAGTCTATTTAATGTTTTATATTAAAGCTTGTGGTATGAACATTCGATAGCTGAATACTCCAATGATCAAAAATTTTAAATCAAAGTTTTCATTTTGTAGAAACCACTTTATAGAAGAAATAGTTTTTTTTAAGTCCTATAGTTCATCTATCAATCACGTTGCATTTGCATTAATATACATGAATCTAAATATCTAAATATAAATGATATCTGAATCCCGGTTACTAGCAGGAAGACGAAATTAAACTCTCGTAACTGTCAGTAAAAGAACTACCGATGCAGGGATTTAGGTCATGAAACGTGAGTGGTTACTGGCAAGTAATAACGTTTAGCTTTGAAATTAATACAAGCCTTTTCCATTTGCCGAAGTGCATTGTAGATGGACATGTTAGACATACATAAGAGGTTGTGAGGGCATCGTAAATTGTTTTATGTCTGGCAATAAAGATTGGCACGGAAATAAAGACAAGTATTTATGACATTGCAGATTATAAAAACATCGATTTTATCACATAATACTTTATCCAAATTAAATTCAATTAGTTTATAATTAAATTTTGTTAATTTTGTTAATAATTAAATTAAAAGAACTCAACAAAAAGTGAAAATAGTAAATGATGCAGATTCGCAAAAAACATACAAGTTATTTCTACATATTTTTTTCCATTTCTTATTACTAATACCAAAAAACCGACAAGTTAATTTTCCCATACGTACGACGAAGTTCATTGAAAGAATATTATTTTTCTCACTACGTCAGCCTGTACTTAGTTATAATTTGTATGGTGCCATAATTGCATTATTTTTGGAGTTTGTAGCCGTTATTAGAGTCAGTAATACTAAGTAGTTATTTTACAGAAAAAATGACAATGAAAATCTAGATAATAACAACAATAACAACTCACCCCCGTATGGCTATCCATTTGGCGCGGTCCTGACCCACTGGTTTACGTGAGAAGGGGTCAAACGAGCAATGGGTCGCCCAATAATAAGCGATTATCGACGCCCATGGACATTCGCAACCGCAAATGCTTTGCTGACCTTTAAGGAAAAGGTACGCTCTCTTCTTGAATGACCCTAAGACTTATTGATTTGGAAATACCGCTGAGTATAGATCATTCCACAATGCGGCTGTGCGAGGCAGGAAGTTTCGCGAGAACCGTACGGCTGTGGAATGCCAACCATCAAGGTGATGTGGGTGGTATTTGGCGCTCTGATGAGTCGTGAGATGACGAAACTTCGCGGCAGGAATTGTTCCAAACAATTTTTCAGAAACAACTCTGCCGTTTCTACCACGTTTATACATCTACGCATGCTCGTCGGTTACGGGTGCTCGTGATACGGACCTTAGTTAGTATGTCACCAACCTGGTGCCCTTCTCGATTCTAGCCACCACGGTATTTCTAATCATATATATATATATATATATATATATATTGAAGATATATATGTATTTATAATTATATTATTTTTGCATGTGTATGTATGTATTATGTTTCAGTAAATATTTTATGTTATTTATGTTATGTATGAATATTTGCATGTTTATTTTTATGTATTTTAAAAGTTATATATTTACGTATTTGTACACATTAACAATATTACCCAAAAATAACTTTACTCTGTCGCGGGTTTAGCAGTTAGAAAACTCTTGAAGAGTTAAGCTCGCCTGTACATATAATAATCCTTATAATCGATTGCTTATTATTTTTGTAACTTTATATTAATAATTGTACTGTATATCTTATTGACACTTGAATATAAGAATATGGCGATAGCAGTATGTTCCACCGTACTAAGAAAAAGACGCTGCTGCTCGTCCTTTAGTTGTCTTTACATCCAGAATCGAGACAAACAGACATGTTCATGATTATGCACACAAATGTTTGTCCTGGGTGGGAATCGAATCCAGGACCTGTGAACCGCAAGTGAAAGGCAAGTATCTTATCTACCGCGCCAACCGGGTCCGTCAATGATAAAATGGGGAACAAAAAAAATGTATTTGTTCCGACACAAAAGCAATACGACAACACAACTACCCGAAAAATAATTAATGACTCGCTGAAAAAGAATTAGCATACAAATAAAAGTGGCGGAACCGACGGCGGTTGTCGAAGGGGGTCAAAAACACACTCAGAATCAGTATTCCGAACGAACTTCATAGCAACAACAGACCGCTGTAGTACAAAAGTAGATCTAAATATATGTGCAATATAATGTATAATGCTTTGTTTTGTTTAAACTCAAATTTAAAATGTATGCCGTTGCCAGTTTTTCATGCAATTATAACTATCTGTGTATCTGGGTAATTGAAATTTATGTTTGCTTGTACAAATTATCTCTTTACAAAGTATCCTTTGATTAAAATAATTTTCATGTGACCATCTTCATTGCGAAAAAATTTTTGGGCACAAATCATTTGAATTTAGTTATCAGATTTCGATTACTATGTGGCAAAGTTCTTAAAAAACATTTTGTTATATTTACTTTTAAGAATTTTATTTTGTATTTTTAACGAATTAAGGTTACATGTTAATTTTAATTTGAAATTATTTTTGTACATGGTATTTGATGTGCACCTTATTTTTATATTGTATTTGCTTATTAATTTTGTTGCTTTCCATTGATATCCTTGTGTCTTTTTTATTTGGGAACGAAAATTGCGTATAGTTACATAATACCGTCTTTAAACGTTTCCGTTTTATATCTCTATTATCATCTTAATACAGAAGCTGTCATAAGTATGCTTCCAATAATTTTGAATAATAAATTTTAATTTTTAACAAAAAAAAAATTCATAGCCACTGTACGTCTCATTACGAATCCAATAAACTCAATCAGGGCTTGTCTTATACTTTAACTTAACATGTCAATTTTCGGTAT
>DWLR01003307.1:0-13726 GCA_018246295.1 Papilio alexanor hazarajatica | reverse complement strand
GTTGATTGGGATGAAACTTTTGTTTACTATATATGATATTCTATAAAATGACGATGGTTCAAAGAAAATACAAAGTTGAAAATAAACATTTTGAAATTTCCAATGTAACTTGACCTTCGATCTATATTGTTAAGTCATGGTTCTACTTAGGCTGGGCATTCGGTTGTACGGGATTGCGTCTTTATCAAAAAACGGGTGAAAAACTCACTTTTAAAATGTTTACAATGCTGCTTCGTTAGGTCGCTAAATGGCATAAAATAATAACATTTTGGCAGTGATTAAACTGAAACTTAAATTTCCTTACGGTCTCCTTAAATCTATTAGTCGATGGCAAACATGGCCGTAATTCAAGATAACGTCTCTTTTTTGTTATGCACATTGTTAGGTTGTGTGTTTTTTTTTCTGGCAATAAAATAGTCCATTTATTTTATTTTTTATTCATTTAGGTTAAGTAATACTTAATTTAAAAAAGAATATATAAGTTAGTTACTGTTTCTTTCTTCGTAATCCCTACTAATATTGTAAATACGAAAGTAGCTCTTTCTGTCTGTTACGCTTTAACGCCTAAAACACAAACCGGATTTTGAGGATATTTGGTAAAACGATAGATTTGATCTTAGACAATGAAATATGCTACATTTTATTTCGAAAAAAAGGGTTGAAGGGGTATGAGAAGGGGGGGGTCGTAAAACCTACTTAACCGATCATCATTAAACGTTGTACACACACTTTTAGGTACTGAGAAGGATATAGGATAGTATTTATTACAAAAAAAATTACGGAGGGTAAATAAAATTCATTATATTATAAATGCGAATGTTTGGATGGACGTTTGTCACCATGTAACTGTAGAGTTACATGGTGACAAACGTAAATGGTGACCAGCTGAACAGATCTGGACGAAATTTGGCGCAGAGGTAGATTATAGTCTGGAACATCAGTTAGGCTTTTATGTATGTACAGTTTCCGCGGAACGTTTTTCACCCAGATATATGTATATATATGTTTACATATAGATACATCAATAATGAATTCCACGCGGGCGAAGTCGCGGGCAACAGCTAGTTGTAAAATAAAATCACGATCGAAACCGTGGTAGAGTCATTTAATACACACCAACTACTTATTCTTTCGCAGTCTGTTGCCACAAGAAAACCTAGTAAGCCAAGTTCCACGTTATGATGTAAAGAAAATGGCGGCACAATGGCCACAAATGCGTCCATCTGCTTGATATTTTCGAATTAGCCTTTGTCGTTCACCTCAAATAGATGTGTTTCATTCTTTTATCATAAGATACAACAAGGAAAATTAAATTATTAAAACTTTCGTGCGACATTTTAATACACTAATGGAATTACGGCTAATCTCACTTGTAGTTGCCGAACTTTAGTGCGAGGCGTGACGGGACCGCAAATCCAGGCCAATAAGTACCTAATAACTAATCACATCCCTGATGAAGGTTCCCCGACGGGTCTGAAACTAGTCTTTACATACACCGGACTACAAGTGAGTTAAGCTGTCATTTTTTACAAAGAAAATCTGGGAAAATGTTGGAAAATTATTTTAAATGATAGCATAAACGCAACTATGTCTTCATTAAAATGTTATCGATAATCTGACCTTTATAAACTGTCACCACTTTGTTGAAGAATATGTGTGTGTTTACTCATCAATATAACACATTTAAAACGATTGCACTTACGATATTAAGTGTACAATAAAGGAAAATATGGTACTTGTCTGGGATACTTTTTGCGCCTTTTACTTTAATAAATTTTATAGTTATACAAGAGACGCCAATAATTCCAATCAAATGTGGCTTATTAATCGACCCAAATTTATGCAGGAGTAGAGATCTGGTGAGTTAAGCTGAAACGACAATATTTTATTCGTGATAAAGATATGTTTTTGGGGTAAGTTTTTAACCAATTAATTATTGCTAAGAGTTATTGTTTTGGCCAAATAACTCCTAACCTATAAGTTTTTGGATATGTATTAGCCAGATCGTTTATGCTAAGGAATACAATCTGTAACAATTTGGACAAGCCAAAAAACACCCCTTATTTTTTTTTATCAAAATCGGTATAGACGCTTAGGAATGAAATATAAATTAATTTTACACGTACATACATTTGTGATTTAAAATTGTAAATATGTACCGAAGAAAGGTCTTTGAGACGATAACCCTGTTTAGACTGTATTACTGGGTCACTAATTTTTTGTGGCAGATAACGTAAAAATCGGACTGTTACAGTAAAGTTCACTTTATCTGCCGACCGCACTGTTTTGCATTTTAGGCAATTTTTTTATTATTTATAGTTAAGAAATTAGCCAACATTTGAAAAGAGTTGTCATTAATATTTTAATAGCAGGCTAGCAGTTTTATTTTATTGCAAAATGTAAGCTCTCTCACCAATAAACTGACATATATCATCATCATTATCAAAATTAGACTGTATCAGACCACTACTGGATAAAGGCCTTCCCCAATGCCTTCCTCTATTACATACAATGCCTATTTATATTCAATGAACATTTACTAGTATGGAACAAGAACTTCATGAGATATTTTTAACATAACTTTATAATTACACTGTTAACACGTGTGTAACAGAATTTAACAAACTCATCTCTGACTCATAATAGGCACCGGAAATAAACACCGTAACAAAAGCGCGTAAGATTGCAATCTGCTAAATTAAATAAGAGTTTTAAATAACATGTATGACCTAATTCTTTCGCTGTATTAATAACAAAATATTTAGCTAGTAATTAATTTTTAAAATGGTTTAGGCTAAAGCTTAATCTTTATAGGTACGGAATAAAAGCACAGCTTTTCTAAAGACGAAAGCATCCTTTGCACCTCTTATTCACATAAACGAATTCCTAAATAAATCAGTTCAATCACTCAATTTGGCTTCTATAAACTGTTTTCGACACAACTGTACCTGAAGCAATAATTATATATGTATATATTGAATTAATTACGAAAAGTAAACGCCATCTGTTTAAAAATAAAGAAACAAAATTTTATATAATATTAACAAAATCTATACACTCACATATGAAACTCGCGCCCACGCCACGTGCTCGCAGCGCGCCGATATCCGTCACGTGACCCACAGATAATGCAACCGCCACATAAACAAACAACGGTTTATTTATTTTTTACTAACACACTATCAATCAAAATGAAAATACAGGCGGCCAGTACATCGTTCTACTTTTTTTTATTTTTTTGTTTTTGGCTTTCACACTTCAGTGTATTTAGCCAATCGTTCTGCTTTAATAAACCGTTCTTTTCGAGTTTAAGTTTAGAATTTGCATTGACGTGTATATACAACACATCAATTGTTATGTATACTCTATACCAAAGGACGGCAACGGGCGGACCGAGGTCCGAATCCGGCCTTTCAAATATTAATTTAAATCATATTTTCTTACTGACTAGCTGCTAGTTATGTCTATTGTATAGAATACTCCAGTACTCTATACAATTTCGACAATGACGCTCATGTCAATTGGTGGTCAAAAGTGATGCTCGGTATTTCGTCAGTGTGTATGTCATAGAATTTAATGTATTACTTATATGAATACAAGGTGATTTTTTCACGATTTAACAGTCAAAACTGTTTTATTTTAAATTACAAACATGGAGATTTTGAATTCGTGCTGCTTGATTGTGCGATTACGCGGGGTTTTTCAATGTCACAAATTGGAGATATTTAAGAATTAGGATGCAGGATGTATTTACCGTATTTGCAAAATTTAAAAGTAAGTAATTTAAAAATAATTTAAAAGTAGGAAATATTTGTTTGCTTCTAAAGGACATACTCTGAAATGACAGAGTTAAGTTTTTTTTTTACCATTAAAACAGCGTTATTCAGAAGCAATACAGATTTTATTTGTGCTTTTTTGTACTTTGTCACAATTTATAGTATAAAAAGCAATAACAAATAAGTTGTATGAGGAAACTTCTACTGTTTTTAATTTCAGCTATCGATGAACTGGCGCGCACAGATACCATAACCCGTCGCAACAAAACATTGCCTTGCAAAAGCTTGACTTAATAATGCTTCCAAATTTAATTCTACCCGTTATACATATACTATAAAGATTTTTATTTGACTCCAAGGCAATTTAAAAAAACTGTAATTACATTAAGACTCAATGACTACAATGAAGGAAACTGGATTAAAAAACTGTGAAGGTGTATTTATTATATTCGAACCATATTTATTCTAAATGTTAACCTGGACAAACACTTCTCTAGAAATTGTGCTGTCTGGAGGGTTAGGACAAGGAAAACTAATAATTAGTCCCAAATAATTAGGATAAGGCATACGAAGAAGATGATGTATTTGTTATAAGAAAAATAACAACACAGGAATGACAAATTATCAAATATGATAACTATAGTAATAGTTAATACATAAAAGAACTATTCAAAATTTTTTACGCGATCATTCCACTGTAATATACACACTTCATATGTAGGTAATCCACGTATGTCTATAGCTTCCATTCATTTAAAAAATCTTTGTAAAATCAGCTAATCTGTCTAACCTACATTACATGTAAACAAAAAGGTTAACAGCGGCCATCAAACTCTACAAATTGTCTGAAATTCCGACACAAAATTCACGTTTAACGACAGATTAAACCTTGCTGGACAGCTAACACGCAATCAAACAAAACTATTAGCACCTCATCACGATATACGTCATCAAACTAGATCAGTACATATTTGACTACTGATGGTACGATATGACCTAAGTCAAGATGACGCTATGCGTCAATTAGGAATATTTGTTGAAATGGGCTATGGCTGTGACTTAGGTTGCCATGCAAACATGTTAATCTTCAAGCAATTGTTCTCACAATCACAAGACAGTTGATGTTAAAACAAATTGAAATAACCAATCAATTATATTAAAGGGTAAAAACGTAGATGGCACATATCTCCAGATACCTTACCCGGGTCTCAAAAGTGAAGGCTTATAAGTCACCAATTGTTGACTTATAATCCTGCGCAAACCCGCAGCCAATGCGGCACGTATTCAATAATGTTTCCTGTGGTACGAATTTTAAAAAATCTCTAAGCTTGTAATTTAAAAGATGACGGTTTGTGTTGTAAAATCGTATAAAAGCCACTTAAATTTTCGAGAAGTTACTCACTTAATTCAAATAAACACACTAACACTGCAAAAATCAAGCATCATTGTTATAATCGAATTTAATATGGAACTCGGTATATAGAGGTATAAATCTATGGGTTGAAGTTACATCTTAAAAAGATCAAAGGCAGGTCTGCGCTTCCTCTGTGCCATCGTGCTAGATATCTTCAGGATTCTTGAACTTAAATGTGAGTCATCGTACTGTTTTAGAAACGATCGCTAGCAAATTGCGAACGCGTGTTCTTTTTATTTTGGTCGCGTGAAAAATATCGGGCAAAGAAACGCCGCGAAAACCGGCGCGTCGCTTCCGATACATTTAGCGCCAAGAACTTACTTCCTTGTCAAAGAATTATTAAAATATAAATTCTTGACAATCTAAACACCCAATCAATACAATGTTTTGAATAGTAATTAAAAGTTCTTAATTTAATTTAAAACCATTAATTATAAACGTATTAGTATTATATAATATTATATAATTAAAACTTACTTTAACTTACTTACTTAAAACGTATTAATTTTATTCGCAATCTAACTATGGTTCAGAAATTAAATTAAATATATTAATCAATTACATTTTATTAGGTTTTATTAGGTATAGGTTTCAAGCATCGTAAAAGTTTTAAAGCTTTTTAGAATATAAAAAAACATTTTACTATCATGCGAATAATAAAAAAGGTTAATTTATTAGACAGATAATAATAATATGTAAAAAACAGAAAAAATGGTAATTTTTTTAATATTTAGAAAAAAATATGGAAAAACACAAACACGAAAGATTTCATATTCCGTATGAAAACTCATGGCTTCCGAACGGCACGTGCTAATTTATGTAATGGTAATTGTTATGTACCAAAAATAAAGTTATTATGACTTAACAGCGATGGTCTCAGATTCTAGGTGAAAAGCTAATAAATTGCAACCAGGCTATCCATAAGTCTACACGACTTTAACAGTGTTTATATAATTTTTTACAATATCGAAAACAATATGGTCTATAGGTAAAATAACTCGTTACAACATATTTTCACATTTTACCTCTCTATAGGTAAGTACGTTTGTTGTAAAAACACATTTTAAGCTACTAAATATCACTTTCAGATTTTATAAAGCGACAACTTTGTTATGTTACAACTGATTCCATAATGTTACTACATGTGAGGTGAGATATGGCCCCGATTTAATCCTGTAATGACCTTGATAACGAACGCAAACCTAAAATATTTGAAATGTGTACAATTCTGCCCGAGTCCCGTCCATTTAAACTTCTTTATGGATAAAATCTCTTTAAAACCTTAATCGCGAAGAAACGCGTCAGGTGTCTTAATATTTATAAAGTATTATAGATACTACAACTACAAAAACAAACAAATACAAACTTGTTTATGTATTACCGGTTATACAGGAAGAGTATACATAAAGTAAATAAAACAAATTACCTATATGGTGTATTGGCAGCCAGGAAGACATAATTGGTCCCGTAGAGCCCTGTGAGGAGCACAGGGAGCGCCAGGAGCGCCGCCAGCCTCACCTGCCAGCGCCCGAACCCTCCGACGCACTCGCCCTCCATCGCACTATGATAACAGTACTGCACTAAACCTAAACCCGACCGTCAACAAAACTTATTACTAGCAGCGTATATTGTGCTTATTTACTAGCAGCGTATTTATTTTTGAAAGTTGTCTATAGTTTGCGAACGTCCCGCCGGCGTGAAGATCCGAGCGGGAATGGACAGCCGCAACAACCGCGCACCAAGACTATATGAAAGGAGATAGGCAACCAATTACTCGATAGTTGAACCGTCTGATATAAACAGCAATATGCTGCTTAACGCCGCGCGCTACGGGTCATAACCGCGCCGGTCTAGCATCGCCACGTGCTCCTGTACATACGGTAGCGTACTACACGCTTTAAAAATATAATGAGGTGTATTATTAGTTGGCCACATTCTATGTGCTACAGCTGGCCACCGGCTGACAGGGGTCGTTGACATTTGCAATGCGCCCCCGCTATTACACACGCACTATGAATCTTGCACCGCATGCGTGCACCATGAGATCACGATCCCAACATAACAAACGCACTTGCAACACTTGGAAGCGATCGCCGGTTCAAAATAGACGAGCACTAGCTAAACGCCTGCTGAATTATAAACGCAAAGTTGCAACGTTAAGTTACAATGCTTTTATGACATACAAAACATACGTATACCTAAGAGACATAAAATGTAGTCATAAAGTAATTATAGCATAAGAAAAGTTATAATATAGAAAAGAGGTTTTTTTATTTATTTTGGAAACAAACGGTCAAATAATACACAGTTATTAACAAAAATATAAATTACATATAAACTTCGAGTTCCATTAATTTGGCCATTATATATTATATTAGCCAAAACCGAACAAAGGAAAAATTAAAAAGCAAACAAACAAAAATACCCCTGAAACAAAATGAAAAAAGATTAAAAAGAAGTAAGGCTGATTTCTTTAGAATTTCTTTTGGACCGTCTCATAGCTATGGGCATCATTGTGAGGTTTACATCGAATGTAACTTGAAAATTCGAGTTGCTTTCTTGATTATAAGTACGTCGGTGATAAGTATACCTCGATGAAGGCTGCCTAGACTGATTGAAGAGAGGCGGATCCGGGATTGGGGGAGGAAGGCTCGACTTTTCTGATGGTAGGTTGCCCGGCAAAAACTAAAAAGCATACAATATTTTATACATTTTAAATTAAAAGAACAAGTTAGTGTAATAATCTGGCTTAAAAATTCTTGTGCTCCTTACCCCTCTCCTCCTGAGTCCGCCAATGTGACTGTAACCTCTTCCATATGCATCTCCTATCTGCCTTTCTATCGAAAGTCACCAATCTCGTCGCTATAGTTTAATTGGGACGACCCCATACCAAACCCTACTAGTTGCAATAACTGCAACAAGTCGCACTCCAGCCGCTGTCGCAAGCGCCACGCTTCTAAGTCGCTCCGCAAACAAAAAAATCACAAAAGTGGTAAAAAGTGTTCGAAACGTGAAGTACAAAGTATCAAACTGTGCGCCTCAACGAGAGGAAGGATAATACATTTGGATTGCTCGTAGGACAAAGTGGTAGAAAGTTACAACCAAAAAAGTGAAAACACTAAGAGAAAATTAGTGTTTGAAAAAATCTTCAAACTCAAACGCTGCGTCATAGCGATCTACGACACATACCTTTCGAAGAGTCGTTAGACGCGCCTCGTCAAGGGCTATCCGCTCATACCATTCTTGGATTTATTGAACAATAACCCGGATCACATTTTTTGGACAACTTTTCGCGGTGTTATAAGGCTTTACCATACCATAACAAAATGTAAACAAAGACAATAAAACAAACAAAGACTTTTTAGTGACCTGAAACACAAAGGAGATAAAAACTGACAGTGCCAATATCATTTTTAGGCACCTAGAATAGTTATAGACAAAAACGGGAGCGAAAAATCCCCGTATAAAAAAAAAATATTTTGGAATAATATTACGAAAATCGAAAAAAGTTTTTGTCAAAAAATTTTAATTTAAATTGTAAAGTTGTCCAAATCGAATATAAAATTGACCTATCAAGTGATATTAGTATTAAGATAAAACTTTAGCTTTTTTGGCAAAGTTTGTTTAGCATATAAGTATTAATAAAAACACTTTAAATTTTTAACTTTTTAAAATTTTAATCAACATTTTTGGAAAAGCTTTAAAGTCCTATTGACGAGGCCCTATTGCCTAACTAGTTGTAGTTTTATACTAAGCTTAGAGTAGGATTTTAAACTTATTTTAACTTTCTATTAATACTTATCTAGTCTTATATTTAGTTTTTTTAACATATTGACCTACACTTTAGTCTATTGACTAAGTGTATTGGTTGTAAGCTTCTTTTTAACTACTTTATTTTATTTCATTGTATTATATTTTTAACTTTATTTTATTTTATTGTAAAGTTAGTTAGTTAGTTAAGTAAGAAAGAAGAAGAGAACAGATGAACCAAGTGAGAAGGAGAAATCGACAGAGCCAGAGAAGAGAGAAGTAATTGACAGTCCCGCCATAATAAGCAAAATTGAAGAGCACGCCAGGCTCCTAGAAATAAACAACAACAAATTAAAAGACTTGCAGTTAACGCTGGAAAAGTACCAGGACCTCGCCGAAAAACAAAGTTACGCAAGCGTCGCAGCCGGACCTGGCGCGGCAAAAAGATCGCCACTGAGGGTGACAGCCACACACTCAGTGGCGATCTCGTCGATTGATGAACGGGACACTGGAGAGAAAGTATTAGAGAAGATAAGGAAAGTGGTAAAGACAGTGTGCGCAAAGTGAAAGACAGGAGGGTCATATGGGGTGTAAATAAGAATTAGAACTGAAACAAGTTAAGGACAAGCTGCGGAGTGCGGGCAGCGATTTGAAGGTAGAAGATATCAAAAATAAAGATCCGCAGATAGTGATGAGAGATGTGCTGAGTTTTAATAGCGACGAAGATATAGTGAAGGCAATAAAAAAGCAAAATAAGGACCTCCTAAAAGACCTGAAAGAAAACGAGATAAGGATGGAGGTCCGCTACCGGAAAAGGGCGAGGCCTGACGTCCCATGTGGTTTTAAGGATCTCGCCGAAAGTATGGGGAAGGATGACTGGGGCTGGCTACGTGCATGTAAAGCAGATTGCACCAAGTGGCTGTCCGGCGAGGCACCCGCCTGCAGGAATTGCCATAAGGCGAAGTCTGACAGGCGGAACTATAACGCGTTCAGCGTTGACTGCCCGGTGAGGGCGAGGTGGAAGGGAGGCACTCGTTAGGTCCACCGTAGCATATTGCTAAGGTGGTCCCGGGTGTCTCCTGGATCTCCCAAGCCGGTGGCCGCCAGTATCACGCCGTGCAGAGTAACCAGCAAAGGTCCGAGCTCTCCGCGGCAGAGCTGATCACAGAAGCGGCGAAGAGAAATCTCTCGTTCGCTCTGGTCCAGGAGCCCTGCGTAGGCAATCGGGGGGGAGATGGGATGGTATCCGGGGACGAGAACGGTACAGTGTGCCGCCAGGCCTGCCGATAAAGTGGTCAAGGCGGCCATTGTACTGTTCGATGACGCCATGTCTGTCGCCCACTGCCTGGACCTCACAACATGCAGTTGCAAAAGTGAGGACCGGGACGTGGGATATAGGCCTTGTGTCCGTTTACCTGGAGGCGAATGGGCCCATCGAGCCTGGGTACTTCAGGCGTAATACTCGGCGGAGACCTGAACGCGTGGAACATCTCCTGGGGCAGTCACAAAACGGATAAGCGAGGACGGGAATTAGCCGAAAAGCTCGACCAGCTGGGTCTGCATGTGTAAAACCAGGGGTCTGAGGTTTTGAGGAAGAAGAGGCGGATATCGTGTGTGGCGCCGGTCCGGAGAGCGTGAGTGGTGCAGCAGTATGTCGACGCAAAAGCCGAATATAGAGCGGAGATGGGTGTCCGGTGTCAGGCGTTCGCTGACGACGTGGTCCTGATGTTCTCGGGTGATGGCGCCGCGGATATACAACATGTTCGGGCGTGGGGAGCACGTAACAAACTAAACTTTGCGCCGGCAAAAACGAAGGCCATGATTTTTACAAGGAAATTGAGCATGGGCGCGAGCCACGTTGAGTAAATTAAAGTTGGGGAACTTCTGCACCGTATATCAGGCAGAACTGTATGCCCTATATGAGGCCGTTAGGTACATAGATAGTTCAGATGAGAGGTTTGGGATTTTCTCCGACTCTAGGTCCGCCCTAGAGTCTTTACAAAACATTGATTCCCTCCATCCCCTAGTGATCAAAATTAAAAAGTTGGCAAAAAAGATAGTAGAAAGAGGCAACATTTTAAAATTCTTTTGGGTTAAGGCACATGTGGGGGTGGAGGGAAACGAAAGGGTGGACCAACTGGCAAAACAAGCCGCAGTCGGGGTAAAGACTAAGCCTCACTACGATAAATGCCTGTTTCATTCGTCAAGCGGCAACTTCGTTTGGAGTCGCTTGACGAATAGAACAGGCTCTATAAAGAAGGAGAAACGGCCTCGGCAACGAGGGTCTTCTTTCCAGACGCAGTAGCCGCCTACCCGGTGCTCCGTAGGTTGAACTTGGATCCCGTGCTGGTGCAAGTATTTACACGGCACGGGGGTTCTCAGAGTACTTGCACAGATTCAAGTGCAAGGAGAGCCCCTCGTGCATCTGTGACCCAGCACGGGACGAATCGGCGTTGCACTCCATTGTAGACTGTCCGGTCTTCGAAAGGGAAAGAATAGGCTGTAAGACAGAAATAAAAGAAAATATTAATATGGAAAACATAAGTAAAATTATATCCGAAAAAGAAAAAGCAAAAATATTTATAGCATACTGCAAGGCAATCGCACACAAAGTAATACTAAGAAATAAAACATAGCCAAAAGCAATCCATAATGCATTAAAGTAATAAATAGTAAGTCAGTATTTTAGAAATAGCAATAATATCTAGTCATCTACGTATACAAATTTTCTTCACATGTTTTAACCGTAGTTTTATTTTAGTTATAAGTAGTATTAATGCTGACAGTAAATTTAATTAAGCCTTTACCAAATGTACAATTAGATTAGTATATGTAACTGATTTTTAAAAATAAAGTACGACAACGTCTCTGGCCTCATTTATGCTAGGGGGAGTATCAGGGCGGCAAAAAGGCCGCCCACAAAAAAAAAATAAAAAAATAACTGCAACATAAATCGGTCATGTTTTTCTTCAGACATCCTTTCAACAGGTCCGAGCAACAGGACAGTGTTTAACCTCCTGATAAAATAGTGTATTTGTACTGGAACTATGTTACCATGCAGAAGATCGCAGATTACTTCAAGATCGCTATCAGAAGCTACTTGTACATCTACACCTTATCAGCAGATGTTGATAAATGGTTACACATTACATACGAGTACGAAGACAACATAACCAATACTTTCATGTTTTTTAAATGATAACTTTAATACCCTCTTTGTCTAATAAAGGTCCGCATCTCCAACTCGCAAATGTCTATGGGTAGCGGTCATTTAGGTGACCGCTTGTTAGTTTGCCACCATCTTGTATATAAAAAAATTGTTTCTAGGTACAGAATTAATTAAGAGAATAAATTAAAATTATTGTATTGTACTTACGAGTGCTGTAAATACTTTTTGGTAGGTAATGTTTCTAACATATACATTACAGACAATACAGTCTGTCTATTGCAAGAGGACGTCCATATAAATAAAGTCGAAAGTAAATGTCTTTAATCAATCTAAAAACAGTTACTAAATAGCGATTCAAATAGTTCACAACAAAGACATATATATTTAAAGAAAAATACGTTATTTACCTTACAAAAGTGATAAAGTCGTCGAAAAGTAGAAAATTAATTTTCTCTTATCTCAAGCTTGTCAATACCGATAAGGCGTTAAGCCTTTCGTCTCGGAGTTGTAGTGCCGGCCCTGACATGGCGGGGCGAGTGCCGCTCGAAACGCGCGCGGGTGATACAAGCGTAAGAAGTACGAGCAGAGATACAAGCAGTTCTAGTCATGGAACGAGCACAGGCGAAATGGTTATAGACAGGGGCAGTTCCCCGGACACGAGCACAGTGACAGTCCAGCCAAAGAATGGAGGTGAAGCTTTGGAGAGTGCGCTACTCCAGCTGGGACCTTTTGGTCCATACCAAAGATATGTCCTAACCCTTCTCTGCTTGCCCAACCTTCTCGCTGCTATGTATTCGTTGAATTACGTGTTTGTCGCAGATTCTGTTCCTTTCCGGTGAGATTTATATTTTTTTTATTACAAATAGTTACATTATGTATTTTACTATGGCTAACTTTATAAAGTAACCAGTTTATCAAAAGGACAACGCTTGGTTAGAATATTTTATTACCATTTTAATATCAAAAATGATACAACGTTTCTCGTGAGAAAGAACGAAAACCATTGATTCAATTTCAAGTCTTCTCGGTATTCAATTCTTAGTGCTTAAGAAAAGAAATAACTAAAAAGAAAATAAATAACTGATATTCGTAGGTTAAGGAACTGAAACACATTTGACGCGTTACCAACCCAAATTGTTCAACATTCAGTGAAATATACATTTAATGTATTTACATATTAACTGGTTTTATCTCTTTTTACTTTTGGTAGTCAAAAATTTTGCCATGCGTAGACTGAGGTGCTAATAAGAAATTCTAAACAATAAAATTAAATTACCTTAATTTAAATTAGATTAATTGATCGTTTAACTAAGATAATTAAGGTATGGCAGTATGGGATGACAGAGAGGAATAGAGTTTTTCGTCTCTATTAGAGGTGGGACGTATATACTGGAACAGGTTTTGATACTAGGTTTCACTCAATACTTCTAAGTAAAGTCCTTTCTTGAAAGAAGTCCCCCAGACGCAGCGCTGTACTCGCGTGACATAATGTTGCCATTTATAAGTAAAAAATTTACCTATTTTACATTTAGCATATGTGATTTATCAAATAATACTATTTCCTGCATACTTCGATGAAACAATATAAGCTCTTAAATTGTATTAATAAATAAATAC
>DWLR01003306.1:0-13727 GCA_018246295.1 Papilio alexanor hazarajatica | reverse complement strand
ATAACGTATTCAAACGAGCGTCTATCAGTCGGACATAAAGTGTTGTTTTACTAAAGTCGCATGTATCTGAGACAGATGTTTACAAAGTTTGGTGTGGGGAAGTGTTGCTTCAGTGTCTGTTCGGATAGATAATACATAATCGGTCATGATGTGGGTCTTAAAAAAACTTAAACTAGTGTATACTATTTTTGGATCCAACTTCACATTAGATGGGATTGTGTGAGAAGTAATTTTTTTAAATTATCAAAGTATTTTGTTCGTAACGTAAACATTATTTTTATTAACTGTCTTCATAAAAGGCGAAGGTTCTCATTTTGATTGTATTTTTTAATGTTTGTTAGAACGCCGACCTTTATGGATTGTTTTGTTGGAAAAGGGACATTCGTAAGGTGTTTGCATTAAATTTTAATGAAATTGAACCTGAAGTTCCGAAGGTATACCGATTAATAACATATTGGTAGATTTAAGACCAGCCAATTTGATTTAACGGATGTAATAAGACGTACCGTGGCTGTAAATGATCTATGATTTATAATTAAGATTGTATACATTTGATGTATGTTTTGTTTTTATTGAAAAATGTAATGTTTTATCGATCACCATTATTAATTTAAAAATATCAATACTGTGACAATTTATTTTTATATGTGGGATATTTGTGTAATTACGAGGTCTTTGAAATTTTTATGTTCCAATTAATGAACGATAAAATGTCTGTTAGGATTACTTAGGAATTTCAAAAATAGTTATTACAGTATTAATGATAATAAAACGTTTTCTTGTCTTCGGCTAGAGTTATTTTTAGATGTTGACAAATTTATGGAATTTTAATAAAATAAATACAGTTTATATTAAAGAAAAATTAAGTGAGTGAAGTCGTATATACGAAGCTAGTCTGCTTTTGATGTATAAAAGTATCTTGGTAAATTACTTCTACTTCATACTTCGAGGATACGGAAAATTAATTCCTAAGGGGCTTCCGAGATGTCTTATTAAGTTTGCAATATATTTTAATTAGAATGTTTCAAAGAAAATGTCTGTCTGAAACTTCTATGAACTATTAGACCGTGAAATTTTATTATGCAAGTATTTACGGTAACTGTGCAGTTTTTTTGCCCGACTGATGGGAAGGTAAAGTTTCTAGCGGGTATGTATGTAGCCGAAATGGCTTGACCGATTTTGACCGAGTGCGGTGTATTATTTGATTCGACGGAATTTCATATAGTCAATTGATTTTAAACTTTTTTTAAAATTTTACTATTGCTTGTTTTTTATTATTATAAAAAGGTTAATGAACAAGCGGCTCACCTAATGTTAAATAACTATTATTATCCAACATTAGTAAGACATTAGTTATAATCAAAACAGTTACAAATGTGTTGCCATTTTTTAGGAATTAAATAACATTAGTAAGGTAAGGAAAGTTCTGTTCGCATAGGAAACGAATCTATGATTTAGTTTGCATAAAAACTTTATTAATTTCAGATATTGCTATATGTTGATACATATCAACTGATATATTAAATAACAGTTTATCGTTAATTCAGACATTGCTAGTTATAGTACTCAACATACTTCGTGGGTACACGCGGATGATGTCTGATGACGGACCCCCGATAGGTCCGAAAGACGGTATCACCTCCGGTTGGATGTGAATTTAAACATTTTAATTATTTAATTTATTTATTGCACTCACATTATTCATCACATTATTCATAGTAACAAAAAGGAAGGAATTTAAATTGACTTACCTGGAACAAACCGTAGCTAGTGTAGGCGTTGTTGTGGTTGGTCACCTTGTCGGTCGTGCGGCCGCTCGCGTGCTCGATCAGACACACCCCTGTCACCGAAACATGTCATTGTTTAGTATAAACGACATTCTAACTTAAGCAACTTAAGGTTTTCACTATACAAGTGCGCTCGGACAGAGTGCACTTTGATGACTACTTGGACGGTACTCTTAGCGTGTAAACGTGTGATCCAAAGTCACTCGGACTCCCGTTATAAAAAAAAAACATTTTTATGACAGAATGTTCACTGATAACCCAACAGTTAACTAAATTAAAAACACTAAAATTTATTCGAATATTGAATTGATCTCCTGACATATAAGAAATAATTTGAAAAAATAAAACGTAAAAGTAATCTCTCGTCTACAACCAACTTTTATATGTTATCTGTGTCTATTAAGACGGTGAGCAAAGCTTTTTAAATAATTAAAAAGCACCACTCACAGTCCGCGACTCTTTAAAAGCCAGTCCCTCTGAAGCACAATCCATTTATCAAACACTTTTAAAAAATACCAGCGACGAATACGATTTTCATTTCGAATAAATACTCCGAATGAAACTTCTGACAGCTTTAAGTCCGCACAAACAAGGAGGTCGTTTACTTTTTGTTTAAAAAAAAATAAAGAATATAAAAGCCAGCCAGTTGTTTAAGTAAATTAAATTCGTCGACTTCCAAAATTCTTAATTCAAATAATAACATTAAGTTGGCCGCGCAAACCAAATGAATTGCTCTCAGCGACCTTTATAAGCATTCACAGAAAACTCCGTAGCCGAGGACAGATCTTCTATTTGCATAAAAAGGGGACATCATTCAGATGACAAAACATTTCGAGATCCCCTTTCATTTAAGTTTAAAATTGTTAACTGGCGCCGCCTTAATTGACAGGCCCGCTGCGCCTCCGCCTCCTCACTCTAATCTGAATTAATTCAAATTAATACAACTGCCTTGAATCAAAAACGGACATTTGCTATCCTGTTTGTCGGTTGCTGATTCTTAATCTTAGTACAAATCACAGCAGTTATAAATATCATTGATACTTTTAAGTATTTATATGTATTAAGGATATTTTTACTATGTCATGTGGATACAGCTAGTAAAATATTGTATTGTAGGTCTATACGAAAAAAGTGACCAATCAATCTTATAAAAATGAATGTTCATAAGTTCGTCCTTTAAGCGTTCTTAAGCCATTCATCCATTTGTGATGAAAGTAAGTTCTAATTACGTACGTTGCAATGCTAAATGTTTTATCCAATAATGTTTTAAATTTTTTAACGAAAACAAAACCGACTTTAAATTTATACAATTTTATTTTTTAGTCATTCAATAGTTATTTATAGTCTTGGTATCTCTCATTACAAGTCAATCATACCCAAACAGGACTTAAATCTACCAATAAATGTACCGAAATGTAAATTTTCGGAATACCTTTGGAACTCCACGCTCCAACAATAAAAAAAAATGAAATCGTTTCATAAATGTCGAAGTTATGAAGTAGCGAACACAAACAAATAAAAGCGAAATGAGAAGCTCTCTTTTTTTGAAATCGGTTAATAAAACTTTTTTTTTAACCAAAACTTTGTTTCACCAAAAATACGTCAATTGAGTTTGAAAAATTACCTTAATACGTTTCTTAATGATAGACATTATAAGACCAAACATTTTGCGAGTCATTGCATATTGAGTACAACTAGTTTACGATTGATAAGCTAATATTGTTTAGTGTTATTTATAATTGAGACACGAAACTCCAATTTTCACTTTACCAATTCAAGCATTAATTACACATTGCATAGGTTAGGTGTAGCGGGCGGTACGGGACGACAGATTGACGATAATGAGGTGAGGGCTTCCCGGTTGTTGAACAAAGCGAAGACGTCAATATATCTGTGTGTATTTGGTTACTTCACAACCTAGAATATTTCCGCAAGTGTAAACTGCCAAGTGATAGATATTACTTGTATACAGTTCGATCAAAATATATTCCAATACTTGTTCGAGTAAATGGTAAATATAATCTATACAATTAGTATTATAAATAAAAAAAATTAGTTCCCGATAAATGCAAACCTACAAAACCGAATTAAACAACAGAAAGCTGTTTTATCAGGGAATGACTGAGGCTTTATTTTATTTTTTAGGTGTCTTTAACCTTAGCGAAACTAGGGCGGGTTTTAAATTACCGATTAAGTACCGATTTATTAAATTTTAATACCTAATATATACTGAGTTATCGTATTTTTAACTACAAATATTTAGGCGTGTTGGTAGGATGAATGAAGAGTGACAAGACATACATATATATTGCAAAAGTAAATCTCTGACTGGGAATTTATTTTAGAAAGTTTTTTCTGGCATGCTTAAAGAGTATATAATAAGCAATTAGTTCACTGACTACGTAAAACCTTCATCGACATCACCCGTGTAATTAATAAAACGCGTTTAAACATGTTAATGCAAACTTGGGTGGAATAGCGCATCAAATATTAGCGGAGAGTAATTTAAACTAGCCGTTCTAATAGTTATAACAAAGCGTATAATTACAATTTTAATGTACGCGGCACACAACGCTAGGATAAACTAGCTGAAGCCTGATTAACTGGCTGGCTAATGCAAGTGTTATATGGCGCCGAGTTTGCGTTGCCTCAATGCCTTCAGGAGGAAGTCTTAGTTTGCATTCAACGTGCGCCGGATAAATGCAGATACACTTTGAGATACCAAAGTATTGTGGATAGAGTTGTTGCTCATAGTACAACATTTAATTTTGCCTTTCATTACTTTTATAATTGAAACTGCTTTATTGTATCGAGACGTTCTATCTACTTATGGCCCGACCCACACTTTATTATAAATTACATTATATAGTTGGCATTGTTGGTGAAAACCATTAATTAGTTATTAGTTCGACGACCAAAGATGGACCAAAGATCTGGAAGTATGTAACTTCCAACAAAAGCACAAAATTGAAGCCACATAAAAGTCACCAAGTGTTGATTTCGTCAAATCCCACGTATAATCCTGCAGCCAAGCGGTACGAGTTCAAAATCTCCGTGAATGTAATTAAAAATGTGACAGTTTATGCTATGAAATCGTATAAAAACTACACCCCAAAGACACACATTATGTTTGCAAAAATAATTTTTCACAATTAAGTAATACATTTTATGATATATCCTGAATACACAAATAAATATAAAATTAAAAAAATAATAATAATGCGCCGCTATTAAATGTTAAGTGTTGTCAACTTCACTACAAAAATTATATTTACCCTAAAATGATTGGTAAAAAAGGCCATAGAATTGGATGATATAAAAATACGTTTGATAATTTTATCTATATTTGTTTAAGTATATTTTTCAAAGGCAGCTGTTATTTACGTTGAAATTTAATATTATTTTATATTTTCTGGTCTTGATGGATTAAATATAAAATTATTCTTATTTTTGACCGAATGCATGGAGAGTAATGTTTTGAACGGGCATGTGTGTATGTGTGTATTTACATCCGTTAGATTGTGTAGCCTAAATAACGGATGATTATATAAAAATCCGATTATGCTATGCAGCAAAAAATGAAAATAAATTTAAAAGTTGTACCACGTAAAAGACAACTATTTAGAAAAAATAATATTTCAAGGTGTGATCATAATTAAAAAAAACTGGCAACTATTTATAGTAAATATAACAACAACAAAATTGTTGTACGACCAATAACGCATCATATTTTACTCCTTATTTTTTTAATAAATTTTATTTTAGACTTTTTACTGATTTATAAATACCGTTTAAGTTGTTTTAAAAGTAAAGATTACTGCAAAAAAACTAAAATATTATTTTCTTACATGTTACATTTTCCCAGATTTGGGGTAATGCCATTAAGCTGGCACGCACGCATTGGTACTACGAAAATTGAGATACACTTTGAACGTCAAATTCGTACAGATCACTCCATATGGAAGTTTATAAATCTATGTCGACGACTTTAAAAAAATTATTATTTTTAAAAAGTTTATTTTGTTTTGTCTTATTGTTTACTCATTCTTCAAAAACAACAAAATGAATGTAACCAAACGTTAAGAATTTTCATTGTCTGTGAAACACACTCTCCCGCTTTTATAACTATATGGAATAACTTTATAACTGTATGGAAATCAAACATAGTGTTATAAGTAAGCGCCAAATCGGTTGAAGAAGTAAAACGAGGTAAGTACGAAATAATTTGATGACATTCACATCTCCATAGGTTGCAAAAGCCAAGCGTATTATTTCCTTGTTCCGTGCGATTATTAGACAAAAACAAGGAATGAATTACTGACCGGTTGGCGCAGTGGCAAGACACTTATCTTTCGCGCTGCAGGTCGTGGGTTCGATTCCTACCCAAGACAAACATTTGTGTGCATGAACATGTCTGTCTTGAGTCTGTATGTAAAGACCATCGGAGGACGGGCAGCAGCGTCCTTTTCAGTCGGTGGAACAGACTGCGATCTTCAACCCGCCTGCCGAGTGTAGCGATTATGGTACATTTCCCTCCAATGGTGCGATCAATGGGGGAGGTTTATGTCCAGCAATGGACGATCATAGGCTGAGGTGGTGGTGGAAGCAACGAATTACTATTTACAATGAGTAAAATTAGAAACAAAAGACTAAACGTTCGTACATTCGATACTTTAATAACATTATATACGAAAATGAAAACTTACAGTTAGATATCAAGCTTCTTGGAAAATTGTATCGCAAAAGCTCTCTTGAAAGCTGGCATCTTGTGAATGTTCTGGCGTGGCCTTTTGACCCTTGGACAAGGGCTAATATCGCAAACAGTAAAAACAGCTTCGATAGCTTTTCCATCGTCCTTCTAACCTTGAAGTCTGTAAGCAAGAAATTACTCTTATTAATTTAATGAGAAATTTATCTAATAGTTACATCTTGCGGAAATTCAAGGACAGACATACGCGCTCGACCGGTGAAATACCACGACCTCACAGAAGACAGGCGTGAAGTAGAAGTATTCTGCGTTTCGTCTGATGAGTGAGTTACTGGATGCCCAATTCTAGTCCTCTTTCCCTTCCCATTGTTTTCTTATAACGTTAGGATGGGAGGGGGAAGAGGAATTGGGCGGCGGAGGGATGGATAGGAATAACAAATAATATATAAGTAATTAACAGTTTAATTGGACGTGTGCAAAATGGGGCCAGCTACATAAAGATTTTTAAACGATCCATTGTGATAAAATATCTCAAAAGACGAAAGTGGAACAATACAAATTACCTAATTAAATAAATTTATTATGAAACGAGTGCTACAAAAATAAATGACATTATTTAATTGAGAAAAATCACACAGAGCGCCCCGTGGAGCGAATGGAAATCGCCGCCTTATTATTTGCCACCGACCGGAATTACCTCAACTGCTTTCTTTAGAAATAATAATTTCCAAGTCGTTTGAAACTCTATATTGTTGTAGACAGAGACTTTTACAGAGTTACGTCGAAATGAGCGTCTCCTATTTTCAAATTACCATCCATAATTGCGCGTTTATTGTTCTTACAATAGGATGTCCATAATTGAATTCATAAAATCTGTACAATGAACTTTTAATTATATATGTAACTCCACTGTAGGGACTGTAGGTTTCGAATATTGTAGACTGTTATAATGACTATAGTGTTATCAAGTTATTGTGTTCTCAACTTATTAATATATTAACTATTCAATTACAATATTCCGCTGAGCTTTCAAAAAGATTATTTACCAATACTATAATATTGTAGACGTATTTAGATGGGTCAGACACTACATATGATCCAATGACAGTATAAATATTGGCTAAAAACAATTTTAGGTCTTGCATTTTTTTTAATTAGTTTGAGACATAATCTCTCTATTCTTCATTTTTAAGCTTCTAGTACATATTTCCTTACACGTGTATTTTTAATTCAACTGTAATGTTTTCGACAGTTTATGTAAGAAGCTAAGATCTACGGTTTGAAAAGAATAAAATTAAATATAATGATTATGAACATTTACTATGAGTTTATTACGATCAAGTTAAAGTGTGATCTTCCCGAAACCTAAGCGCTAACTTGCATTTTAAAGTAAAACAGCCAAGCTAAGTCAAGCCAAGTCTTAGTATCAAATTCCTTTAAAAAATTAAAATCATTGTCACCATCTCTACGCCAACCTGACTACTGCCATTAAGCGGGGACGTCATGTTTAATTTCAGTTAAGATATTTTTCACGAGGATAAAATTAGTTAAGTTATACTTAATTGAGATTTTTATATTTGCATAACAAATGACAGCTGTACAAATACAAAATAACGTAGCGCTTTAGGTACTAAATTAAATCTAAATTCATCAAACATCTGATAGATTTATTCTTAAGTCAATCGTTTCTAGTTCAACTATATATGGTTTGTTGTGTTTGACATGATTTTACCATCTGTGTTTAACATCGCTAGTGTGATTATAAACTAACGAAGTTCATAATCAGATAGTGACATGTACTATCTTACGCGCTCGAATACTTCTAAGGGACTGTTTTTTTAACATTTTTGAAAACCAGTAGACGCTCCTTCCCATTCCTGTTCAGTCCCCTAGTATAAATAAAGTTTATCGAATATTTCAACTAAATATACCTCTATTTAAATTGCAAAAGTTTTCGAACAATGTTTAACCTTTGTAAATAAATTTGTTACTTTTGCGTTGTTTTCAGTCAAAGAGTTTCATTTTAACTAATTTAGTGCCAAAATTATTGTTTGTGTGTTTTGGTCTAGTACGTAATTTATTTGTTTTTTGTATTTTTAACCTTATTAAAATATCTTAATATTGATTAATTGTCTTTAGTTATTCTATATGTTCCGCGAAGAGAAATAATTGCAAATGTACAACCAATTTAAAGACAACATGTACACTAGTGTAAAGACCATGTTTAATTTTTAGAATAACATTTTTGACACTTACTTTAAGTTTACATGTAAAACTTGATTTTTGAATTGAATGTCAATAAGCATTACGTAATTTAATATACCAATACATCCGACTGACTCCATAGACACTCCGTTGACGAATACTAATTGAATGACATCTAACTCTTAAAAAGCGAATCGTATAGACAACAGGAGGGGCACAATGAAACGGACATACATACACGGGCAAAACATTACCCTTATTTTCGGGCAAAAGAAATCAAAACGGCTCGAATCTTCTAAAAGTTACATTATTACACACTCGGTATTAAAATAACATTAAACTTTTTACTGACTTACATATTATTGTCTTTAACAATGTTACTTTATTATGTGTCTAGAAATTTAAATAATTTTAGCTATAACTGTGATTAATACATAGCACTTACAACCTAACTCAGAGTGGTAGGTAGGCAGTGATTACGGATTTACATTTGTCACATACCATACACACTTTTCCCGCTTCTTTAAGATCCATACAATTACGCCTACATACCTGGTTACAGATACTCCTTACATCTAGAATGTAATGAATGAATTATGCTGTGGATTTTGTTTCAAGTAATAAATCAAAACAAGTATTATGATGGCATATCAAAACGCCTTTGTGCCATTGTACATATATGAGAAAAATGAATGATGTTTTATGAATTTCTAACAATTTGTCTATCTGGATGATCTATGTAGTAGAAATATTTCTTATTGTCGCTTGACAGATTGATTGCTTGTTTGTGAAGTCGTGACAGACAGATTTTTGTACAATTTTTTTTTTGTTTATTGACGCATTTGACATATGTGTTCGAGTGTGTTTTTGTCATGTCGTAGTGAGCAGTAAACTGAACTAGAGGATTGTATAGGTTTGTTTAGGTAATAATGAAATGATTGTTTGGTTGTTCTGGATTTATTGAAACAAATGAAGCGGTTTCATAAATTATTTTCTAAATAGAAAGCTCTTTTGTCAACGAGTAACGAAGGTTATTTTTATTTATTAGTCTACGCAAGTAAAGCCGTGGCGGGATGTTAGTTATCAAAAAGATTACGCATGATATTCATGTTAAGTGAGAAGAGATTGATACTTTTTAGTTCTTAACTAGTGGACTTAACATTGAACAAACTGTTCAATGTTAAGTCCACCTTCTACAACTCGAACCAACTCAACAGAGTTGGTTCAAGTTGTAGAAGGTCTACATTTAAACCGTTAAATATGTAGCCGTCATTGCAGAAAAACATTTGAATTTAGCTTTTATTTGCACAGCCAATTGTCTCTATAGTCAATGACAGATAAGTTACTTCTTTTGCGGATCACGTCTATAATTAGATTTTGCAGACACCGAGCATTTTTCTCTCCATTGCTTTCAGAAGCGACCGTCAGCTAGCTAATTGTGCTTATTGTTAGGGTTATGGTGTCTGCACGCTGCATTGCCATTTATGTATATCATAATAATATCACCAAATCTCACGGAACAATTCAATAATGTATATTTTTTTAAACATTGTAAAACTTTACCAATTTATAAGGAGTATTTCTTTAATGAGACTTTTTTTTATCAAAAATAGAACACCTGAATATACGCGAGCGATTGATCAAAACCGGTTTTATACAATAAGTGCGAAAAATGTATACGGCGAACGCACGGCAAGGTTTCTAGTTCCCAGATTAATAAACGAACTACCCTCAGATTTGTGTGTGGATATTAAATAATTGCCACTTTAGATCTGCAATTCTTCGGGCAATGTCGGTTACTCTGGTTCTACTGCGTATCACATCATTCCTGATGTGATCCCGCAGAGAAACTCCGAGCATTGCCCTTTCCATTGCCTTTGAGTGACTTTGAGCCGTCTAATGTTGCTCGCAGTGAGGGGCCACGTCTCGGTATCGTAAGTCATCACTGGCAACTTACACTGCTCAAAGACTTTCGTCTTGAGACACTGCGGTAAGTGTTGGAACTTGCAGGCCTCCTACCAGATGGACCGACGATCTGGTCAAGGTTGCGGGAGTGCACTAGATGAGGGTGGCGGAGGACCGATCTTTGTGGCGATAAATGGGGGAGGCCTACGTCCAGCAGTGGGCGACCACAGGCTGAGATGATGGTGATGATGATGATGATGATGATGATTACATAATTAATAACTTTGGTTTCGTTGGTCTGTCAATTTAGGAATAGGATAAATACGACGTATCGATGTAATTAAAATAGTATTTAGAGCAAACCTTAGTGGTTTATCGATGCTATGTTTCTTGTTTAAACTGTACCCAAATTTGTTTCCGTTAAATAAATAAATGAAAAAACAAATGCACACTAGTGTGCAGATATGCTGCATGGACCGACATTCTAACCAAAGTGGTGCAAGGCGAGAGTGTACTCTGAAGGGCGCCAAGCTTATCTGACGATCCTTGGCACGAGGCCTACGTCTTTTGGTTTATTATGACGTTGCCATGTCCATTAAGAATGCAAAGCTAAGCAGAGTAAGAGATAATGATGGCTCAATTTCGTGCATTAAAGCGATGTGAAATGTTTACACGCAAACTGTTAAAGCATTTCTCGTTGTTCGCGTGCGCAAAAGTTGTCCCTCGACGTTTCTAGCGCCGGAGGGTAGTTTGCGAACAAGCAGCGGACATGTTTGTTTTTGAAATTAAAGACAACACATTTTGTTTGATACAGAAGTCACGGTAATAATTTTACACTGACTTTTACCATCAAAGTTACGTATGAAGAGCCAATGACAAACATAGTAAAAATCATTAGAAATTTAATATATATTGATTGTATGCGTACATACATACATTCTGATTAAAAATTGTTTCAAGCGACTAAGTTGTACCCTTAGTTATAGTTGAAATATAGCGCACTTATTTAATTTACATATGTATAACACATTGAGAAGTTTTTAAAAAAAGTTACCTGATGAAATAAACTAATGTGAGTAAGGGAAGTAATATAGATTTGTCTCTCGCTCTACAATTAATGGTGAATCAAAAACTCAAAACATCTCTAGCGAAAAGTGAATTACTGTTCGGATCTAATTTAGGCATTACGCGAGATTAATCTAATATATTTATTATAAATAAAAATAATGTTTCGTGAAGAGATAATATTTATGATCGACGCCAAAAGGCTATTTTTAGAAGAATATCCCACACAACGTGCAATTCATATCTCGTTCACGTCGCAAATTCACAAAAGCTTCGACTAAAGCCGCTTAAAAAACTTCACGCCGAAATCGCTCGCACAAAGGACAACGCAGGCTCGGAGATTCGATGCGAAATTGTGGCGCTAACGAAGACCGAAAGTTTGCGTGTATTGTTTGCTTTTTGAACGTCATAGAAAACGAGCGATTTTAGACAATTTCAGAAATAGTTAAATGTGGTTTTGTATCAATACTAGGTTCATATATTAATTCATGCGATATAAGAGAAACTATTTTTTATTACATTATTGTCTCTGCTGTGATTCGAACCCGGGATCAGGTATTCTAGGCGCTGGACTGTCTACTAGTCCATGTTTTTACAAATATTCGAAAAAATGTTGTTTTCACAAATATGACAAACATTCAGTTTGGTATAATTTAACGAAATCTTTATAATTTAATTAATATGTTTTTACTGTACTAAAAGAATAATATTCAGAAGTAAGCTATCTCGGGATTTGTGTGAACTTTATATTAGGCTTCCCGACTGAATTTGTATTGAAAACATCTGATTTATGTTACGAAGTTTTCTTTGGGCTCGAGTTTCAATAGTAAAGTTGGCCCGCCCATATACAATTCAATCTGTTTACCTTTGCCGCGGAAATGCGAAAATAAACTTTATATTAACTGTTCATTGAAAATAATACTAAAGGGAATAACCAGTCAAACATAACGTTGTTTTTAAAAATAATACCAACAAAATAGTATATGCTATTTTGTTGGTATTATTTTAAGTATTAATAATTAAAATAATTAAATTGAAATATGCATCATCTTCTTTTTTGTGTTTGGTTTTTGGTGGATACGATGTTTTGTAATTGATTTGGAAGTCAGTATACTTGCAATTATAAGTTGGGAAAAAAGCACGCAAGCCTTTATTCGTAGACAACAATTTACTGCTTCAAAGATGAAACGATCAACTTTGAAACCTAAAACGACCTAAAACGACTAAAATATGAATTAATTCTAAAATAACTACAGATGAGAAATAATTTCACCATAAATAGAATCACGATCTAACATTTACACATTTTTTTCCTAGTTCGAAGAAATTGACGTAGGAAATATATAGAGAGTTGCAGCCTAGGCTAAGTTAAGCAACAAAACAATTGACTCGCGCGCACACACACACAACGAACGTTTTCCAACAACTCTGTGCCACGTATCATGCAATATGCATGGACAGTATTTACATATCAAAACGAGGCGACAACAAAACAATACAACAAAATGTCTGCTCGATTTATCTAACGAAATAGCATATTCGCGTTGAAAGCTCACAAAAGCTTAAACGAATGCAGTTTAATAAACTAAAGGTTTTTACACAGAAATGGGCGGAGTAAGCGTTAAAAATGTTTTGACGTTGATATAAGCCTTTTTTAACTGACATCAAAAAAGGAGAAGTATGTTCTCAATTCGCTTGTTTTAGTGTGTTTGTTGCCTCTGAACTTGGACTTTATTAAATCGATTTCAATTTTTTTTTGTGAGGATGGGTTCATTCTATAGGGGGTCCCATTTTATTTTGAGTGGCATCAAATCTTGAACTCAGAAGATATACTGAAAATTGAGATATTGGTAGATTTAGAATATGTTTTGGTTTAATGCATTTGAAAATAATGAGGTAAATAAAGCAAATTTAAATTTAAAGTTCTTTTTTGTTCATTGTAAAAAATAAAAGATTAAAATAAGAGCTTAGGTCTTAAGCTAAGCTAGCTAGAGCTAAGCTTAAAAGCAGACGTCAGTTGCTATATACTCGTATATATGTATATATGAATTAATCAA
>DWLR01003305.1:0-13728 GCA_018246295.1 Papilio alexanor hazarajatica | reverse complement strand
GAGACTATGTAGAAAAATAAATTATTATTTTAACTTTAATTACCGTGTTTTATTTTCATTATCATTACTTTTGGATCGCCCCTCGTACTGATAAGCATTCTCAAAACATTTCGTCCAAATAAAGCATAGAGATTTCTATAAAATTAACAATGTACTAACAAGTAGTGAGACTTGACACGGCTAAATAGTTGTAAAGCAGTTTGTTGCCCGAAGGCAGGTATTTACCATAACAAGGGAGGTTAGACAATAGAGGGCCGGTGGAGGAACGCACACAACCTGCTGTAAAACTACCTGATCCATACGATACGCCCTTCACACTTTACGAACTAGATCCTCTGTAGATTACTCTGTGCAACGCCATTGTATCCGCATTTCCAATACTGATGCAGATAGTAAAGGAAATCCAAATTAAATGTATTGTTCAGTATAATAGGAATGGTAAAATCTTTTCCTGTTTGAAACCTGCTTACAAGCTTGGTTAGCTATTTTTTACGAAATCTGATAAATAACCAGTCATAACAAAATGGTAGAGATATTATGGACATCTAAATCCTCTTCTTATTATATACGTGAAGACACATTTAGGAAATAAGTGCAGTCATATAAAATACTACAATCTTTTTAATCGTACGATGTGTATCATATAACTATATGTGAAAAGTGTGATCAAATAACAGGCATTCTAATATTTAAAAAAAAACTTTTTTTTTTAAATTTTAAAGTAACAATGATTCTATATATGTACATTTCAGAGAGGAGGTAATATTCCATAGTTAAAATATTGTTAACATTATTCGACTCAAATTCATATAATCATTATTTAACTCAAAACTGTGTCGTAAATTTATACTATATCCTACCACACAAATCTTAACTTAAAAAAAAACGTAGAAAGCACACCAACTTAGTTGACGTTCAAACACAATGTGTCAATTTGTAAAGCTGAGCGCACAAGTGACACAATAAAAAGACTTTCCCATAGTTTTTCAAATACAATGTTAGTTCGATTCTCGGACAATGGACAATCAATGCACCTACGTGACCGAACACTTTAAAATAGTAACGGAGAGTGTTGTTCGCTGTTTTACGTTGAATAAGGTTTCGTAATAACTAATCTTGTCGAAATGCACAAAAAAGTAACTTCGGAACTGATTTTTGTTATATAAAAATCGTAAAATGAAATACTCGAATAAAATAATATAATTTATAAAAGATTCTGAAGCATTATTTTAAAGTTGTTTTAGAAAATGATTCTCTCACTCATTCCATCTTCCATCTAAACATTAAATATATGGTAATAGGAATAAGTTGATGAGACTAGTCTAGTATTAGGCTTATAGTCTGACAATCGAAGTATTTTGGTTATCGAATAAAATGCACAAAAATTGTTAAACGTCGGCTTGCGTTGCAAGAACGATAAATAACGGTAAACGATTATGTAATCGACCCCGAATAGTCCAAGTAGATTAAACAGGAGCCGATTTAATGTTTACATTTGCGACTAGGAAGCAGTCGACCAAACTAATAATACAATAAAATCGTAGATGTTGATGTTTATCTCTGTCCACCCCAAAAGAGATCATAAAGGAGAAAGTGTATTATTAATGCAATCCCAGTAAGCAATCATTACTATGTAAATATAACGGACATAAAATTATCCAATACACAAAAACAAATACCTAATTAGTACATAAATGGAACGCTGTTAATTATACGTAGAGTATGGAAAGTACATACCACCTTTTATAGCAAAATAAATGTAATACATCAAAATAAAATCTGAAACTTTTTCGCGAGGAATCGACGAGCGAAAGTGGTCAGTGGACAGTGGTTCACTACCATATGTGGGCGCAGCGCAGACGTCCAATTAGAGGGAATGCGCGCCCCGGGGAACGCCATTCTTCACAGGTAGATGCATTTTATAACCATAAATACATTTTATTTATTCTTTGTAATCACTTTAACGACGTGATAGCAACACTGTAGTCAAAATAATGTAGACGTGAATGTTTAAAAAATCACAAAAGAAAAATAAACTTTAAACGGAAATAATGAGTTATATAAAAGTTTTCTTTCTCCTCCAGTTGCTTGCATAATTGCATTGCAATTACTCCATATGATAGTTCAAAAATAATTTGTAAACTTATACCGAATACCAACACATACCATTTCTAAAAAGGTCGACAAAGATAATTAAATTTTTTTTTTATTATGGTATCTTAATTTTTGTCCAAATCTTATAAACGAACGAAATATCTAAATGGATATATTTACGATAAAAAAACAAATCAAAACGGATTCCAAGAATTAAATTAGGTACAACCCCGATAAATTTAGCCGGAGATATCGCCACATACTTGGGGCGTTTGGCGATTAAATAAACTATGATGTTGTGATCCGCCTGTACATCAAGGGCCGCCATAAATGGCGGCATCGACAATGCCTTGGGAACTCGACTCATTTGAAGAGAAAACATTACAGCGCGTCCGACTCAGCTCGCTAAATCGCTTTTAAATGGAACTTTACAGACGTTTCATGACAGAAGTGAGCGAGCGGTAACAATGCACCTCCTACATAAATGGCTACAATCATACGATCTCCGACTATCATAACGTCTGGATTCCTTGCCCTCAAATGATAAAGACCCTGTAATGTATACTGCCGGCACAAATAGGCATAATTAATGCTTGAATTTTAAGACTTCCTTGTTACAAAATAAGTTATAAGATATACGAGTATGTAAAGATGTAACACTCACGCCCGTAACCCAAAGGAGTAGACAGATTGAAGTATTTCCACTTGGCGCGATCCTAGAATACCTCTATAGCTTCTTATTAGCTTCTTACATCCATGCTTCTACACATACATATACGTCGGTTACGGATGTCATTAATTTGATTAGATGTAAGTTTTTCTTGGTCATCCCCTACCAACTCTGCCACTTACTTTTGCAACATAAATTTATCTTGTCACTTTCTCTTCATTCATCCTTTCAATACACATATCAATCATATACAATACATCATGTAAAGACACTACGTAGTTATAAGGATGATAAGTTTACCCCCTGCCATCATTGTGATTTAATAAAATAAATAAGCTTTATTACACGAGAATGGCGATTTTATCTTCCTAGTACCACTCCTCTTAGGAATAAATTACTTTTAGAGTCGATTTTATTAAAGAATTATTTTTGGTATATTAAATTAAGTGGAAAGAAAAAACTTTTCCAGTCGGTATTTGAACAATATGGGAATCAAGAATCACTGTGAATGTAGAAATGTTTCTGCTCCCACATTTTGAGTGTAGATAGGATATAGGCAAGTGCGTGATCTCATACTGGAGCTCTAAACAAACAGAGGGCGAGCGTCGCCAAATGCGATATCACCGGGATTATCACTATTTATCTGAACATGATAACGACCCGTATTAAATGTGGGCGTCGAGACGGATACGTTTTACTGTTATTATTACGCCTAATAAATTAAGTAAATTGTACAACAAATTTAAACCGACTTCAAAGAGGAGATTTTCAATTCGCTTGTATTTCTTTTTTACGTTTGTTACGCAACTTTGTCATTTATGAACCGATTTGAATATTTTTTTGTTAGACAGGGGACATTCGGGAGATTCACACATTGGTATATTTAACAACAAGCCCCGTTTGGGGTCACTGAATTTATAATAAGACGTGCCGTGGCTATAAATGACTTAATGAGTTATAATTAAAATGAAATAAATTTGTAGTTGGTTTTTTAAGTTAAAATATTATTAAGGATTCTACTATTATGCTATTATTTTGTCTTATCGATTTTTGCCTGTAATGATTAAAATAAGAAACGGTACATAAAGAGATTACATTTTAAAGCAATAAACTAAAACCCTTAAGACAAATATCACAACTAAATAGTCTGGAAGTATTGGCATTATTTATATATTTTTTAACCTAACACTAATTCCGAGACTGGAAACTGGCGTAATTGCTTATTTTTACTATTATATAAAGAGAGGTCTAATAATCTCTATACAAATAATTAACTTAAGTTAAGCGACAATCAGTGAACACTAAGACTATGGTAACATAAATAGGTATAGGTATTATTTATATTGTATTATAAGCTTGCACTTGGTACGATGGTTGATATCGATAGAAAATTCCATTACTATGTATGTAGACATAAGTGTTTACGTTGTGAAACCGAACACATCATAAGGCATTTAGTGCGAAATAAATAACAGCATCTTATAACAGGTTAATGGTTCTCCGTTATTAAAACGCTCGACGTAGTACAGATAAAAAAGGTTTCTGTTGTCATTTCTTCGAGCATAAGTTCTTTTTGTCCAACTTGTCTATAAAAGATTGGTCCTCAGTAAAACCTCGATGACCTTGTGCTCGCTAACGAAGGCTGCGCTCCATAAAAGGCGTGGCCACAACAAAAAGAAACGCTCCAAAGCATAAAGACCGCACAAAAAAAAACGTAATAAAAGAGGTATGATGTTCGGAACGCGAGTGCGACGAACCGTTTATTTCTTTTTTATTTTAACTTTTTTATTTTAATTTACAAACATATTTGAACCCTGTGGGAATATGTGTACTTAAATGGTTTCATGATTGCTGAATACGGATTTATCGAATCCTTTTTTATTGGAGTGAATTAAAATTACCATCTATAATGGGACAACCTGGGCGCACTTATATCGACAACTTGGGCGACATAATAAAGAAAGGAGATTTACAGCTTTACGACAATTTTATACCTAATTGTATGGATGTAGAAGAAACGAAAGACGTGTGCCAGGACTGTGCCGAACGGTTCTGTGGAAAATGGAAAATATCGCTTTCCCTCTACCACCTTATTGTACCTAAAATTATGTTTAACAGTAGGTATCTTTACGATTGATAGCTGGGTGGGTACACTTTATGTTTGTCCAGCAGAGCTCCACTTCAGCATAATATTCGTATCGTAACAAAATATTGCGCTGAGAGATTATACTCTGGCAATTTGCTATCGTTCTGTAAACGGGGCAGATGCGGTGCGAATTGGGTTACATAGATAATGATAATTTCATTCACAGACATATATTCAAAGTAGAGATATACTAAGTTTTATTATAATATATGAAATGAACTTGTTAAACATTGCATTGAAAGGGTCTAAATTAAATAAAAACACATTGTCATATATATTGTGTTATATCCCTCAAGTCATTGTCATCATCAGCATACACTGGACATAAGCATCCTTCAAGGACCATCACAAAGTCCAAGAGATTGGATTACCTTTGTTGGCACAAAGTTGACACATAAACACAAAGATTAAGAAATGGTAAATTTCAAGTAAACGGATATTTTAACACTCAAAAGTACAAAGAATTAAGTTATGATATTTGGAGAAACTACCAATACCAATTCCTCACGAGCTTTATTTGCCTTAAGATTCATAATTGGCCACGTAACGGAAACGTATTTCCTATCTCCTTCGATATGGAATTTCCGAAACGTGCGAGCTTGATTATGCCAATTATATTTAATTGTACAAAACAGTGAAGCGCAAGGCCTCTGCGGCGCGCCTCGTGGCTCATCATACATAATTAACTTTAATGATCACAGAATTCCGCACTCCTCGAGCTATGTTCCGCTGTACTTGTAAAAAACAAAAATATTTTATCAGCGCTTAATGTCATCGTCACTGATCAGCGCTGACTAAACTCATAAGTAGGCGTCTAGGGAAAAAAGATATCATTCTGAATCTATAATCTTTCGACTCAAATTGATAGTTACGTTCTGAATTTTTGATTGGGCTTTATTAAACCAATTTAAATCAAATATGCCTTTGCCGCTATTAAAGGACATCCTAAACATACATTTCTGCATAAGAAGTGCGGATTAATTTATAACGGTTTAGGGTTAGAAATTTTATGAAATTTCAACATTAAGGGACAGGAAGGAACATTGAAAGCATTTAATTGGAACTAAGAAATATAAAAATTTAACAACATTTGCAACAGACTTGTAAGTAAATAATGATGCATTTCAGTTTGCCACGGGCGATATCTGCAACAGTTAATATATTCTATTATCAAAGTCGTCATATTTTACAAGAATATTTGTTAGCATTATAAATTCCTAAGTACAATGAATAAGTTCTAAAGTTACGCAGCGCGAGTTTAGCTTGTAATCATTGGCCGTGATTGCGGCCTGCTACTGTCCGCGTTTAATTTGAATAAATAGCTGGTGTTGAATTACCAGTTGATCTGGTGCTATTGTACTGCACGGACTGGTTACCAGGCTCGTCGAGTTCACAGCACCCACGCAGCCGTGGGCGGATGCGAGCCTGGGACCTCGAGGCTCGACTATCATAATAAACACTATAAGCAATTATTTAACGTTATATCTTGTTGGATAAATTTAATATACAATTATATGTTTTGATTATAGAAAGATTTTATGATTTTTTCATTTTATTACTCATTTTGGATCTATCATTGACTTGGTTTTCGTGCGTGAACGCGGCAACGTGAATTTAAGAATTCTAAGTTAGAAATATGGATAGCGGAGGATCCGCATATTTATATTATAAACGGCTTTGGGCAATACCTACAATCTAGGTATAATCAGAGTATAGAATCTAGTAGTGAAATTGCAGGTTGATGATATAGTCTACGTTTCATGACAGTTTTATAACGGAAGATATATTCAGAAGTTTCAGAATGTAGTCTATACATACTAACAAATCTTTCTATTTCATAATTTTAGTTAGATAAAGCAAAAGCATTCTTATAGTAAGCCAAAGTAGACGTTAGCATCAAGATTTATTTAAAGATATTTATCTATTCACTTTTAAACCGAAATATTGAAATGTAATGTCTGCCGTAAAAACTATAATTATTTCGGCTGCGTAGCCTATACGACAAAACGCAAAGTACTTCTTGTGTAACATAATGTACGTGTAATTAGCATTCTATTTATATAGCATAAAAAGCTAAACTGATAATGTAAAAAATTATTTAATTGTTTTCGTTGTAAATATAATTTGCTCTTGTTCAATAATTTCTTTTGTTTTTTTTTATAGAAGTGGTGAACGAGCAAGCAGGTCACCTGATATTAAGTAACCACTACCCACAGGCAACTGCAACAAACTTGTCGTCATTAACTAATGAGTTGCAGATGCGTTGCCTAACTTTAATGGACAGAGGATGAGATAAACAAAAACATGATATTTCATTTTCCTATCCATTTGCCCCTCCATCAAATACACTTGCCCTTCCCATCCTTTCCTTATGAGAAAATGGTGGGAAGGAGAAGAGGGCTAGAATTGGGCCTCTGGCACCTCACTTATCAGACGAAACGCAGAATATGGACTTCTACTTCCCGCCTGTCTTCTGTGAAGTTGTGTTATTTCATCGGACAAGCGAGACATTCGTGCAACAGATGTTATTGCGAAATTGGCCAATATCTGTTGTCTTGAACTATATGTTCAATCGAAGTTAACAACCAAAAAGGGCAACAGAGAACATGCAGCCATATTAAATATACGAATTTAATTTAATCACCATCTCATTAACAGGCTGGTTTGTAAACAGACAGGTAGAGTAACTGTACAAACTGCGAAATACATTTGTAAACGTTGATTTAAGATTTGATTACATTTTTATATGAATATTATATTAATCTATATAATGGATTTTTCTTAAACTATCTCTCTAAATCTAACTGGGATAAATAAATGTCAAGTTTGTCGTCATGCACCGAGTGTAAATTTAAGAGAAAATAATTGTCTTCATTGAATAAAGTAAATCTTGTTAAAGTTTACGTTAACATAACATTTCACAAACCAATCGAAAGCAGAAATAACAGATAATATCAGTAGACTATGATAGAGTCAAAAGATACACAACTATTGTGAATAACAGTTTTTCTACAAATAATTTTGTAAATGGAAACATATTTCTTGCACCTCTTTAGTAAGTCGGAAATGGCTTAGCAATATCCAATAGCTGCACATTAGCTTTTTCATAAAACTTTTTGATTTGATTACTATCCTTTGTGTCTATAATAAGTCATACGGCAAAATAACAAAAAAAAATCTCATCATCATCTACCTGACCTTTTCGCACTTACGTAGTGTCGACACAGTATTTTCGACTCTTCCATATCTCCTGAATAGGAAAAAAAATCTCGTATTTATAGCAAATTGTAGTTTCGAAAGTAAACAAAAAATATAACGAAACTTCTTCAAGTGGACACGTTCATTGAGTCGTATACCACATAATGAGGTGGTATTAGAGTCATTCGCTACAAGAGCGTCCCTAGTCACAAGCGTCCCGCGGCGCGTGACGTGTGAACATTTTAATTGGAGAGAATCGGTCGCTAGGGGACCGACCCTACCGTAAACGGAAATAGGATTATTGGAAATAACTAAGCTTCATATGAGCTAATGGCACGCGTTCAATTAAACCAAGAATAATAACAAAGCAGATACGCGTCCACTATTAAATTATATTATTTAAAGCAACAATATTTGTATCAAATTATGTTAATAGATTCATAAAATATTATATATGACAAAACATTGATATTTATCGATAAAAGTTATTTAAGAACCTTATGAAAACAGTAGGAATTTTAATTCAGGAAGCACCAGACCGAATATATACTTCATGGAAATAAATACCATGCTTTGCCAGGCGAATGTAACAATAGTATCAATTGTGAGAAAGTTTAAACAAGCGACACTTATCCCGATAAGCTTTAATACAAACCTTTATTTTATTTCTATTTTAATAATACACAAGTATTAAATCAATCTATATTTGATACTTTTTGACTAAAGGACGACCATTTGTGACCGCTTTTCTTCACTCATACAGTTTTAAATTTATTACAAGTCATTCCTATTCAAATACATACCTACATACATATGTGAATGTGTAGGCCAATTTAATGAGCTAACATTTCGAAGTTCGAGGAATTCGTATAAATTGAATAAAAATCGAACTACACATTACAATAAAGTGTCAGAATGGGTGTTTTAAATAATTTATTACATGCAGCCGACCGTCGCAAGTGTATTTTGTATATGAACGCTATTTTTTACAGCTATATATTTTTATAACGTCTCAAATGATATAAAAATGTTCAGATAAACAGAGTTTTTACGAGTGCGTGTCAAAGTATGAGAAATGTCTTTATTTGTGAGCAAATGTCCGCAGTAACGCGTCGCCCACGTGTCTTTCGTGCGCCATGTTGGTAAACATTGTGTGAAATAGAAAAGTACACACACATTCCTAGACACGTAGATTATGCAATAACATGAATTTTAAAATGGTGTTTAACTTTAACAGAAAAGGAAATGCCCATTTCATTGGCACTCTGAATACATTTCTTAAATTAAAATAACTGTATATAATTTATATATATTATATTTATATATATTATTTGAATAGAACAATCGTTTCGGGCTAACCTACAAATAGTCGTTTTTAGGTTGCGCATTTTAATGGATCAAAGGAAGGATCCGATCAGTCTTAGTAAGTCCCAATTGTTTCTAAGATTGACATCCTATCTGAGATCTCACAGAAGTATTATAAAGAGAAATGTCTAGTTTATTCTTCTTCATTCAACCCTTCCCATATCCTACACTACTAAATAATGAGGTCGGCTCTCCTAATCTCTCTTCACCGCTGATTAGGGGATTCATTGTTTGGTTGTCACCTGACGACAAGACAATAAGTAACTCCTGCTGAGCGGGGCTTAGGATGCGACCTTTGACTAATGCTCATCCGCGTAATTTCTACTTTAATGTTGGCCATAAATAAGAAATCAGTTTAACCAAAAATTGTAGTACGTAAAAGTTTAGGTCACGGACACAAGACACTTACTGATGCCTAGTTCTATCTGCAATGTTGGCTACCCCAGGAGAGATTATGTACCTTCTTATATGTATAACGTGGCCTCAGGCGAATTCGATTAGCATTATATAAACGAGATAGTATCACGATGTGAATAATTATGAGCAAAAATCCATATTCTATTTCAAAGTTATCGAAGTTATCAAGTTCTTATCACGATATACCACGCCCTAGTATCGACGAGCGCTTGATAAATCTGACAGTATTTACTCAGAAAACATACTGCAGTACACTTTTACATCGGTGTAATGTAAATAGAAGAGATAAATATAAAAAAAAATCTAGAATTTTCTCAGCATTCCGGAACAATTTTATAAGTATACGTTTCGTTTGTTACCTTTCATTCAGGGTTCATCCTTGCAAGTTTATTCGATAGTAAGGTAAAAGCAGAGATCTTATAGTAAGACAATGAAATTATAAAATAAACAAAACACTCTCAAACTTAACCTAAAGAGGTAGGCAGATTACGAATTTCTAGTTGACATGGTCCTGACATAACTCTCAAGGTTCTTTTATATTGTACATTTACGTACCCGTTAGTTAAGCATAGTCTAAATATTGTTCGTGTTTAGTACACAATCATTCTGGTAAATATAATTTCGTCTAGACTCTCCCCTATTAATACAATAAAATCTAAAAGAAATAGTTTTAAACTGTATTTTAGATTGCGTAACTTGAACTAATAGTTGATGATAATCACATCGTTGCGGGATCTCCTTCCTAATTTGACGTTAAACTACTTATTACAACTATCATAAAAACGGATTAAGTTTCGTAACTAAATATATTTCTCAAATTACCGCCGTAATCTAACGACAAGCACGAAAGACTTGTAAATTATCATTTGGCGCAATTAATTGGAACAGTGATTACTATGAAATATATGCTACTACTTTACTATATTATATATATATATATATTAAGTACATTCATACATGTCTAGAAGAAACTTTAAAATTTCACAATAATACTTGATATATTTAGTCTCTATTTAAAACATCTACGTTCGCAGCTTGTAAAAGACTGGAATACTATATACTACCTTGGATCTTTTCCAAATTTTATTATATAGGAATGTATAATACTCGTTTGCAAATATCATTTATAAATGTAATGTATGACTCACCGTAAATCTCTAGGAAATTTTCACAGGGCTGGATAATGTGATAACTTATCTTGTATTAAAATTGAAGAGTGCAGTGTTTGTAGTTACATATTATTTTTGCTTTTGTATTTTAATCCGTCATCAGAGAGTGGACATTATCCTTAAATATTTACTAATATTAACATCATAACGTTGACTAGTTCCTTGGCCCATCTTTTAAGTGACCTGACTACGAATATAATAAAGTAGAGGATATAATATAGTTTTATAGCTATTGAGTACAAGAGCTCATAAAAGGTCTTTGTTTTGTTTTCTTACGATAGTCGGCAATTGTTTACATTATAGAAGTATTCAATTTTAAGGTAGCTGCGAGACAAGCCTTTGATTTGAATCTCTTTAAGAGTAACATTGACCGAGCTCTCCCTCGTATTTGCTGTTCTTATCATACGGTGATACAAATTGATACAACGATATAAGTGATTTGTTTTATAACAGGATAGAATATTTGAAGTTGTTTTTAAATATTAATATGGATGGTTCTTTGAAATTTAAATACAACTTCAAACATTCTTTAATATTTAAAAACGTTAAATATTCTTTATTTTAAGTTGTTTTAATTTTAATATGAAATATAAGAATTAAAATTTTTGATAACCTTATAAAATACAAATTGATTCAGACTTCTGCTAGTTAAATAAAGGTTATAACATTCAACATTATAGTATTATTTTGCTTAGTAAAGGCAATACACCAAAAGAACCTACTTGGATTACTACCTGACTAGACTTAGATCTGTACTAGAATGTACTAAATAAATATGTGATAATTGATTATTTTCTAGAACCGGTAAAGAGTAGTAAATTAATTCGTACATAATCAATGTAAATATTATAAGTTATTGATTAGAGATTTTCTCTGGTTACACAAGAAATTCGATATAGGTCACAACGCTACAACGTCGAAAATACGGCACGTAATGCATACAGCCCAAATAAATTCAAATGCGCCAAGTGCATTTCACCAAAAGGTTTAAAGGTTTAAATAAACTGTCAAGATTTCTATACAAAAATCGAAACGCCTAGGGTATTTCGTTAAAGTTGCAAGAGATGGAAATTTCTTAAAAGAACGATTACTTTGTACCTATTTATTCTGATAAGATCGTTACCTACATCCTGTTTCTAAAACTCTAACTAGCCGGTAGACGCCGGCTTACACTATTATCGCACCAGTTCTTGACAGATAAGAAACTTGAAATGTTGCTAACCTCAACTCAAGCTAAACAGTTACATTCAAACTAAGCTAATAGAAGCGCGGTTACAGGCACAGTAAACACGTAAGAGGTCATGTGTTAATATGAACATACAGACATTCGTCAGTAACACGCCGTTAAAAAGTAACATACATTGTCTTCTAACTCGGAATAAAAATTTGTTGTCTTTTTATATAATTTTTAAAACACTTCTCAACTCGTATCTTCGTATCATTCGATAGGCTAGCCTACTTAATTATCTATAAAAATGTTTTCATTATACATTCAAAGAAACATTTCATCGCACGATATCAAACACATGGCAGGACCGGTGACCTTCACATGAATGATGTCAGGCGACTTATGTTTTAAAGAAAAATATTAATAATCAAAAGTAAAATTTACCAGCTTGTTTTATCACCACTAGTACTATTGATTGTGAGATGTTCGGCGACAGAAAATCCGAAATAAGAACCTTTCTCGCCGTACTTTATCACTGGAATCCTCGGCTCCAGGTTGAAACTGAAGGCACTATGTAAAATACACAAATATAAAACACTCCACTCGACTTTCGAAGCCATCGTAAAGTTCGTAATTGTATCGTGTTACAAATCGCGTGATTAAACAAAATCACTGTCCACCAGTTATATTTTGGTACATCGCGAATTTCGTAAAGTATAAAATAATCTCAAACGTAAAGCGAAGAGACCCCCAGCACGGTTGCCTATCGCCGGCTGAGTATTCGGTATTGGCGCTAAAGTTTCGTCGCGTTTCTGTTGACTCTACATTCAGACACAACGTGCTTGCAACTCTACACACAGCCAAGCGCGCGCCCGCGATAGAGGCGAGTGAACTCATAAAACATCCGATACTAGGAAATTAAACGCCATCTAGTGTAACAATGTGTTACATCTTTGCTTGTGACTAATTTTACATGTTGTGCTCACAGCACTAGAATTCCATAACGGATATCTTATTATAAAGATCATATTATAGAGCACCACGTACTAAAATTTCTTTACTAAATGAGTTCCTACTCCACAATGTCGGAATATTTAAATGCATGAAAGTGCCACCTATAGTTTTAATAAAGAACTATGTCATCCAACGAAAACATAAGTATCTATATACTTTTAATGTGGACCGAAAGATGGAAAATTATTTATTTTTACAAATTATCTTAAAACATAATACAGTTTTTTATAGTTTACACTATATCTCTACTATACCCTATTTCCCAATAATAAGCCCGAGGCCTAATTTTAGTCCTTTTTCCCTTTTCTTTACTAGAAAAGGATGGGAAGGAAAGAGGATTTGTCGGGGAATGGGATGGACAGGAGAAGGAAGTGTCCATTTTTCTGTCTATCCTCTCCTCTGTCAATAAAAGGCAGGTAACGCATCTGCAACTGGCAAATGGTTGTTGCACATGTCCGTTCTAGTATGTATGTATATATATATATAT